>CANUEP010198835.1:0-49116 GCA_947857235.1 Jatropha podagrica | reverse complement strand
CAATGATGATATGGATGCATTTATGCAGTTGTAGAATTATTAGGAGTAGAAGAGAAATATGCATGGAGTGCTGAAATTAAATAGGCAGAGTTTCGACTTACATACCTGATTTAATCGACGACCGCTTCTTAACTCCAGAATTAGCTTCTTGTTAAAGGAATTATTACTTGGTTTAATTTAGGTGACCAAATAACAAACAAGAATGCAAAAATTAAAAATGCAGAAAAGCAGTAAAGAATCGCAAGGAGCGTAAGGGAGAAAGGGAATGTCCGTCAACACAGATTGTGCTTGAAAACAGAGCCCGGGGCCTCATTTTATAGGCGAAAATGGACCCGAGGGCGGGCGTGCCCGCCTGCAGGGCGGGCGTGACCGCCCTGCTTGGCGGGATCACGCCCTGCCAGGGCGGGATGACCGCCCGGCCAGGGCGGGCGTGACCGCCCTTCTAGGACGGGCACGACCGCCCTGCTGGGCGGGCACAGACGCCCTAGCTGGGGCGGGTGCGTCCAGCCCTCTCTCTCTTTTCCACTTTCGGAGGATTTTTCGGGAGTTTCGGACCTCCAAAAAATATTCCGGGACCAGTTCTGCGATCCTCGTAATTTTTCGGACGTTTCAAGTACCATATTGGCATACTTTCGGTGAATTTCCAAAATGGCCTTGGTCCGGCCAGGCTGTTTGTAGTCCGGGAAAATAGGCTTTTTGAGCCTAAAAATTGGGTATTAAAGGCCGACCGCGGCGGCTGTCGCCGCCGGCGATAGCGGCTATGGCCGCAGCGGCTGACGCCGCCGTTAAGGGCGGCTGCCACCGCTGCGGCCGACAGACCTTCTAGTTTTTTCTTGTTCCGGAGAATTCTCAAAACTTGCCTTTTGAGCCTCAAAATTTGAGTATTCACACTATATATCACAATGCTATTGTTACTCGTCTTTAATTTGTGCTACATTTGTTATAAGACGTGAGTTAGATGAATTCTTATTCTCGTTTCATTGCAATATCTAATCACATATTAGACGCACTTTGCCGCAATACTAATATCCATGGATCCCATAAAATAAAATCTGAGATATCAACATTTACCCAATGACACGACATCATCAACAACTATTATAATAGAATAAAAAGTTATATGATTCGATTGGTGCATCAACGATCTACTGTCAACTTATGTGCCTGCAGAATTTTGGGCTCCCCCTCGATTGTGTCAAACCATATCAGTGGTTCCAGTTTAACTCCAATGTCACATAGGAAATCAGATATCCCCCCTAATTGATTGTATCAGAAGGAAAAATCTTGAGTTTTGCAGGCCACCCACGCCCATCGTTGGCAATCACAATATCCGGCTCCCACCCTTATATCTTTGCATTGAAGAATGCACGATCAACGGTCTGTATGGAATAAAAATGGGCATTACTTTAATATGGAAAAAAGATATCTTTCTCGCTTGATTTGTGTACACCAATCAGAAAAAAGGCTTATGTAGTGCTTTAACCCACAAAATATGAAATTATTTACACATACAACAAAGTAATGCATTAGACAAAGTATTTACTGTATCCACATCTTCTGAAAGTTCCTACAAGTTTAGGTAATCCATAATAAGTGCAAGTTAAATGAAATTTGAACACAAACCATTGTCCCTATTTCCATCATGAATGGGGTTATCTCCTTTGCAATTCGTCGTGTGCACTTCTTACAACCAGAATTGCTTCGTCCTCATTGGCCAGTTGATGGTGACCCTAGACATGCACGCTTGTCATTTGACAGTGATCCCAAATCAAGCTTTCGTTTAATTGAGAATGATGTCTGAAAAGGCATTCGTGAAGGGCTCGCCGGAATTGGTCATGTGCTTTCATCAACGGTTTCTATGAGTGTTGTTTTAACCAGTGGTGATACAATCGACATGCCATCGTCACCCATGACAACGAAATTGAAATCTCTCGGACCTCTCATTTCAATGAACAACATGTCATCTTCCCTTATTGAGTAGTGTCTTCCTATTTTTTTCCAGCCACTGGCGATGACAACGTTCATGTCGTTGTTGATCAATATACGAACGAGAAAAAAGCACCCATTTGATGTGGAGAATATGCCAGTACATTTGTTGATGTTGTGTCTGTTTACATTGTAAAAGGCTGTTGGCAGCTTCTGCACTATATAAATACCCGTTGTGTACAGTTTCCAAACTAAGTATGGAAATCTTTCATAATTATTGCACATTTTTAATCATATTAAATCTAGTAACATATTTCTAAAAAGTATATAATATCTCACATCTTAACTCTCTCTCCGGCATCAAGAGCTTGACGATCAACTCTGATTATGCAACTTCTTTGATTCATACTATCTCCACAAAATTCCACTATTTGTTGACTTATAGTACCTACGTCCACTATTTCTGAAAAGTATATAATATCTCATTTGAAACACATTTGAAAATATTGATTTTTATAATGGTGGCCTGATTTTTTATTATCATGTAAGCTGTTGCAAAGTCAACCACAAGCTCTTAATTTTAGTCCATTTTGTACGATGTGGAATGCGTTGACCGACACCATAGACTTCATAAAGTGCAAGCCAAAAGAATAATTATTTTAAACAAATTGTTGGACAATAACAGAAACTAGATACAAATTAATACAGTCACAAATACAAAACACATACCTTGATCTGCTGCGTCTCTTATCAGATGCTTCAAGCATTTGAATCTAATGCCATTTAAGGTTTTATAAATGAAGGAAATCCATAGTTTTGTATGTGTACAGTAGTCTTTAGGGCATAGGTGTTACATTTTGCAATTATTTTCATAGGATACACTCTGCCACTGTATCCACTGCATGGGAATGGTGTTGGTCAATGATGTGTTTGTCAAGGTGGTAGTGGTTAGTGTAGGGTGGTTAGGCACATGATTTCATCCTAGGAATGTATACCCACCGTCATTTATCCCTTCAAATAAAATTGCAGCCTATTTACTGCACAAGGTAGTCAGCTGGATGGTAGCCACAAACAGCATCAATTTTGACTGTGTCCTTAGTGTGGGTGTGGCTCTGGATTTGGATTAACAATTGTCTCAGTTAAATGATGTGATATATTTCCTTTTTTTCTTTTTCAATTTCTTATTCACCTGTTGTCAGTCATAAAACCCCTATAATATATAGCTAAATTAATAACACACCTTAAAAAGACTGCAATTACTATTACATTGAGAAATTATATACTAAATTTAGAGTGCATATTAAAGAGCAACCAGATCAATAAAATTAATTGTTGCATTACTTACAATAATTTTACATGAGAAAAAAAATTTTAAATCGAATCTTGAAATAGAGTAACAGTAATATCATTAGCTTGCATTACTCAACCTCGAAATTCGAATCACAATCTTTTAACAAGATACTTTTACTTTAATAAATTAATTATTGTGAAAATTTTACTATATTAATAGTTTTAAAAATAAAAATTTTTTCATCATATTACTGTCCACATCATCGTGCAGATTGTTTTTTCTTGTAAATATCTCAACGCAGTATACGGTGTTTTACTTCAAATTAATGTTATACATAATAAAGTCACAGTTCTATACCATTCCAAATGGACACATAAAGTCATGATTGTTTTGAAAGTATACTTAGATCGATATGTGAATATGAGAAATGACAACTGTGTATTGCAATATCAATATTACATATACAAATCTACAAAAAAATTAATTAAAAAAATAACTATACATCTTTATTGTTTATGTCATTTATATTGTGTTGTTTGTCATAGCATTTGTAATGTTTCATGGTTTAATTATGTCAATTAAGAAAATTCTATACAGTATTGAAAAACACTATAATAATGTATTTCCAGTTTGAAATATAGGTCTCACCATACCCTTTGAATACATTTGCATACCACGTTGGGATACTACAAATCCATTTAATCACTTTATTTATTGTCAACAAATAAACTATTTTATATTGAGAAGCTTTTATAGTACACCTCTGATTGCCTTTGTCACATTCTTTCATCGTTTCATACAGGTTTAACGGGCAGTCCCATAATAAAATACTAAATTCTATATCTTCATACCACCGCAATTTGTATTGATGTGACTGGCACACATTAGTAACGTGGCAACGCTAATCAGCTATACTTGCTCATGCTGTTTAGCCTTGTGATTAAAAAATTGCATTCGTATATTCATCAGTCAATCGATTCGTACAAAAATAAATGCAAACCTCTGCATTTTTCTATATGAGCGGACTATGCAATCTTACACAACTCACTTCC
This sequence comes from Jatropha podagrica, assembly GCA_947857235.1. Taxonomy (NCBI): domain Eukaryota; kingdom Viridiplantae; phylum Streptophyta; class Magnoliopsida; order Malpighiales; family Euphorbiaceae; genus Jatropha; species Jatropha podagrica. Next base: position 44,847 of record CANUEP010198835.1, on the reverse strand, counting down.
AACTGCTTTTGAACGTTGATGTACACTTAACAATTCAAGATGCACACTCCTTGGTATTTACGTTTACAGTGCAGACACATTGCTGCCCTATCGTACTCAACACTCTTCCTACGACTTTTAGATGTTGATGTTCACTTAACAACTAAAGATGTTCAATCTTTGGTATATATGTGTATAGCGCAAACATTATCCCAAATATTCAGTATATGGCACTTAGGCGTGCCATACAACACGACCGTGTTACTTTGCATATTAACATTTAAACAAGTCAATGTCTGGCACGCCGTCGTGGTGCCAGACAACACGACCGTGTGATTCCATACCAGGTAGAGTGTCAATGGTTAGTGTATAACACGCTTTGGGCGTGCTATGCAGTACGACCGTGTTGCATCAATGCGTAATAGTCACACAAGTCAGTGTCTGACACACCTTCAGGGTGCCATATAGCACGATCGTGTCATTTCATATTGGAACAAGTCAGTGTTTGGCATGCCTTAGTGGTGCCAGACAGCACGACCGTGTCATTCCAGGCCAAGTAGAGCGGCTATGGTGATTGTATAGCACGGTTTGGGCATGCCATGTAGTACAACCATGTTGCTTGAATCCATAATAGTCACACAAGTCAGTGTTTGGCACACCCGAGGGGTGCTAGATAGCACGACCGTGTCATTGTAGTCCAAATAGAAAGGCAAGTGTCAGTGTATGGCACGCAATGGTAATGTGGCTAGGCCTAGCAGCTACATTTTCTCATGTTTTTTAACCCTGTGATTAAAAAATTACATTCTTACATTCATCAGTCAGTCGATCTGTACAGAAATAAATGCAAACCTCTGCATTTATTTATGAGCGGACCGTCCTGTCTTACGCAGCATGCTTCCAAATGCTTCAGGATATTGGTTCAAACTTAGACGGCCAATTTTCGTGCCTACAAATGATAAATTTAATGTGATTATCAAATATAGCACTATAAGCCCAAGGTATTAGACACTTGTATAATTGTCGAGCATGCATAAAGTCGTCGGTCCAAACAACAATATGCAATTACATTCTCGGTATAATTGCGTCATCTTCTTATGTGATTACATAGTTTTCCTTGCATTCACTACAAATAAATAAATCACATTTCACCCCATTCACTTCTGTTTTACAATGACCACACGTTCACCATTTGTAACACTTATTAATTTAAAAAAACATTGATTAATATATGTAACCAACTTTTGATTGAAATGAATAGGGCAAAAAATACCGAGTCGCTTGTAATATAAACTACGGTTATTATGGTGTTACCCATGTCCATAAACCATAATAGTTTGGACCGTGCATACAATTAATCATTACTAATATGCCCACACTGTGGCAACATGTGCACCTTTGTATTGCTATAATTAATTATTCGCATTTCAATATGTTAAGTGTAACCAACATTATGTTGGAGTGCCAAGAATACCTCTATGTCTAATATGCACTCCGCGCAATACATTACCACCATGTACTCACCGTCCGGAACCTCATCATTGAAAACCCAGTGTCCCCATCCTGATAAATTATAAAGGTTCTTTCTTACGTAGTTCTTGTTAAATAGTGGATTGGGAATCAAGGTGAGGAACAACGCTTAAGTTGGTAAAATGTCTCTGCAAAGTTGTCCCAATTTAGGAAAGAAGAAAGCATATATGTGCCACAAACATCTCCGTTCAAGGCACAAGTCATTCCATATGCATAGGTTGCATCCACATTACCCTGTAGATGACTATTGAATAGGAATCGAGCTCCATCTCCTTTGTCATTATGGTAGAAAAATCGAAACATACCAAATAGATAAGACGCGTGCTTGTTATCCAAGCAAGCGAGCTCTACAATACATTGCATGGTCTGTACTTTCGTGTACGTGAGACAGTGATTGAAGTTGCTGAGATTCACCTATTGTTTTGCCAGTCGCCCCATTGTGCAAATCCAAATTTTCTTTGAACTATTTGTCAAGTAGTAAAGTTAGACATGTAAATGCAACGAAGGAAAAAGAACGGACTAAACATCGGCAGAACTGCATGCTTTAATTAAGATGCAACAAAATGTAATTGTTACGCATAGGTGAAGCACAAATGTTGAGGTTAGTTCAATACGATTCCTAAACATTGTACAAATAACGGATCGACTTGCGTACCTCAACTGAAGGTTGATAATATCAATAGGTCCATTGCTTGCAACCTTCTCAGCGATTTTAAAGATCACCGTCAATGAGAGTGCGTCGAAGCATCCAGTGTCCACACCAGGAAAGGATGTGTCAATAGTGAATTGCTGAGTGGGAAAAGTAAATGTTGTTATTTTATGTGCAATGGTGTCCTACAGTACATGATTCCAATTAAAGGATGGCAGGATGTGTACCTGCTTTGTATATAATCTTTTCATTCACACTGCAAAGATGTACTCCATCATCCCATTAAACAAACACGACAGCATTGTAGGGCTTAGTTTCACACAATTGGTGGCATGTAAAAACAGGTAATAAGTTGTTCAGCTAGTACATATGGGATTGAGTCAATTCTATCAACTAATGTGACAAATATAGGTTTTTGGCTTAAGATTAATTATGCTTTTTGGTATTTTGTTGTTCATTTCGAATATTTTTAATTCATATTCAATTTAGTTTTTAATAAAGCAGAGATGCTTGACAACGGATGTTAATGGTTAGGCACGCCCTTGGGCAAACTGACAACACGCTTATACCATCACTGTATCAATTAACATGTGACGCTAATGTGGGACATGCCCTGACAATGCCATGACATGTAGAATGGATAGGGTCGGTGTATGTCACTCCCGTAGCGTCCCAAACAACACGACCGTGCCACTCCTTTGCCTTTGATCAGAGCAAAGGTCAGTTTCTAGCATGACCGGGGCGTGCCAAGCAACACGACTATGCCAGTCTAGTTAAAGGGTGAGGCAAGTCAGTGTCTAGCATGCCCCACGCGTGCCAGACAGCACGACCGTGCCAATTTTGGTTTTTAACTTCGATCAGTCCAAAAGGCCAGTGTTTGGCACACCCCAAGCGTGCCAAACAGCACTACCGTGCCAGTCAATAGGTAAAGGGCAAGTCAGTGTCTAGCACGGCCCAGGCATGCCGGATAGCACGATCATGCCAGTCAATAGGTAAAGGGTGATGAAAGTTAATGTCTGGCATGCCCCAAGCATGCCGGACAACATGATCGTGCCAATCCTTTGCCTTCGATCAGTGCAAAATGTCAATGGCTGGCACGCCTTGAGCGTGCCAGACAACACGCTCGTGCCAGTCCATAGATATAGGGTGACGCAAGTTAGTGTCTGGCACACCCAAACGAGCCAGACAGCATGACCGTGCCCTTCCTTTGCCTTCGATCAATGCCAAGATTAGTGTCTGGCATGCCTTAGGTGTGTTAGACAACACGACCGTGCCAATCAATAAGTAAAGGGCGATGCACGTCAGTGTCTAGCACGCCCTAGGCGTGCAAAACGCCACGACTGTGCCCTTCCATTGCCTTCAATCAGTGCAAAATGTCAGTTTTGGGCATGCCTTGGGTGTGCCAGACAACACGACAGTGCCAGCCCGTTCGTAAAGGGCAAGGCAAGTCAGTGTCTCGCACACCCCAAGCGTGCCAGACAGCACAACCGTGCCTTTTTCCACCACCACCACACTACACCTTTCTCTTACTTTTCCTACTATGCTGCCAAGATATAAGAGAAGTAGACTGTCGCTTCATTGGCTGCGAGAGTTCGTTGTACACCAACTTCTGCTCCACCATCAACACCTCCACCCATAGGACTACCCCCTCTAGCATTCGAGTTTGGATCAAGTGAGCAACAAAAAAGGTATAAAAATTCTCTAATCGCCCTATTCTGCCAAATTGCTTTATGGATGAGCAAGCTTTAGACAAGGTTAATCTTACGAATGCTGTTACAGAGTCTCTTAAAAGGATTGGGTGGGAGAAATTTATTTTTATGAAAGATTTTGTTTATGCACCCTTAACTTTATAATTTTTGAGTTCTTATTCTTCTACTATTCTTCCATGGGATGAAGGGTACCTAGTAATAATAAGTTTAGACTTTTTGGGAGAAACTATGAACTTAAAGTGAATGAGGTTAGCCACATATATGGGTTCCTAACTGAGAATGCCATTAGACAAATACCCAAAGATTTTCGCAATCGTATTATATGGACAGAACTAACTGGGCAAGATAATTACAACCCTCGGGTATCAAAGGCTTCCCACTTACGTAACCCAGCGTATCGATACATTCACAAGTTCTTAGCTAACACCATCTTTGTTAGAAGTGAGTGTGATGGAGTGTTTGGATTGAATGAATTGTATTTTATCTGGGCTATAGACCAATGGATTTATCTTAATGTGGGTTTTTAGTTATGCCAACAATGGGCTAGAATTGCAAGGGCAGATAAAGGGGCTATAATAAATGGATGCTTTGTGATCGGCATTGCTACGTACCTACGTGCATGGAACCCTGCTCGACTAGTTTATGATATTATAGGATGTGGGAAAGGAACTAGGCTTGATTTAGACGTCATACTACACATGAAGCTTGTAGAGAGTATAGGGGATACATATCGCATTATGGGAGCCAATGAAGAGAGGCCTGCTACACATAGTGGAGATGAGGAAGACCTGGCTAAAATTGAAGAGGATCAACCTCCTAGTTTTGAAATGTATACTGGTGCTAGTACTTCTAGATCAGTACCCTCTTTTCAACGACAATAAGACATGTCCAATGAAGAAGTCCTCGCACGTTTGATGTCTAGAATGGACACAATGGATGCTCGGTTCAATGGGATAGAAACTATGATTTTTGATAAGATTTCACCGACGGAGGAATCAAATCACGGCTGGACACAATACAAACTCAATATCAAGGAATCAACAGTCAACTCCAGGTGTTGATTCAGATGCTACAGCACCATCCTCCACATGCTCCTACATACTGATTCTTTTGTATGATGGTTTGCTCTCTGAAGTTTGTTTCTTTCATTCCTATTAACATTCATTTTGGATTGTTATATTTGTAATTTTATTCTTTACATTTTACATTGTAGTTGTTTATCCCCATTTGTTCGACATTATTATTCAGAATGTTTAATGTCTTTTTTAGCTTTTTTGAATAATCATGTGTTGCTTCCATCATATTCTTCATTTTATAGTTGAGCGTGTTGCCGATAACAAGTTCATCAATTTTTTTGTTCCCATTTAGTAACTTAATTGATGCTAGTGTGCGTCATTAAGTTGGAGAATGGCCTTTTGTAAAATTACGTTGTTTTGCATAAACAGTTCAGTATGGTCAGGATAATTACAAGCCAAATCTAAAAATTTTGGTAATTTTATAACTTGCACACATTCTTGTGTTTCATGCCATATCGTGATCCACACATGTCAGGGTCTCGCACGCCCTATGCAGTGCAGAACAACACGCCCATACCCACTAATCAGTGCAAAATGGTTCAAAAAAACTCCATGTGTAGCACGCTATAACCGTGCCATAACAGACAACCATGCGACGACAAGCCAAATTTTACAAGACATGCCAGTCTCTGGCACTCCATAGCCCTGCCAGACAGTACCACCCACCAGATTCCAAATTTAACGATATAAGCCAGTGTCGTGCCAGACAGCATTGTTGTGTGCACCACAAGAGAAATTTTTAAACGCCTAGTCGAGCTACAAAATGCACATACACGTGTACCACAATACACTATCCAAGTAGCACAATACAAGTCAGTGTCTAGGACATCGTAACCGTACCAGGCAGCATGACCAATGAGGATATTAACCTCAATTTTGTGGAATACTTTATACCACCAAAATACTGCGATGTAAAGACCAAGAAACATAATTTGATACTGCCAATGCTTATTTTGTGTTTGCTACCTTACGGACAATAAATACATACATTTAGTGTATACATATATATATATATATATATATACACACTCGCGAATATGCCGCGAATCGTGTGTATATATTTTTTCAATCAATGGGAACAAGACTATTTAAAGTGGACAGAATGAACCTAGTCGTAATTCAACTGCATGTGGACTTCATTTTGATTAGTTTTATTTTTTAGCACCTTTGTCTATTGGTTTGAAATTGATGCCCGATAAAAAATGGGGGAAGAAGTTTAAAAAAAACGACAAAATATTGGAATAAGCATAACTTTAATAAAATTATGTACATTTACTTTTGGACTGTGATTTGTGTGTGGCTACTGAAAATTTATTATCTACCCTTTTCTCACCTCCCTTTACTCATTTATAGAACTGCTTCTCTACCAACTTCACTCTATTCAATTTGTAACTCAATTATCATTACACTCTGCCATGTTTCGTTTCTGTTACTTAGCCAATCTATGCAAACGTCCACTTATTAGGTTATTAAAAATTTACAAATTATATTATCATATCTATAACTAAAGTCGATACGGCTAATCATCTTCCACTCAAAATCTTTATTTTTGTAAATTTCAACTCACAATTTACGACAACACTCTTCAACTTTCACTACAACTATTCACTACCGACCTATTATTAGATCAATGATTTAACAAACACCACTGTTATTTCTAATTTTTCATTTCCTATTGCCGTCTACTCTTTCACATACACTGGATCTAAATACTATACATATATTATGCAAATTGAAGAACCTTACATCAAAAAGACATACTGTCGGCCTACCGTGGCGTTGCATTTGGCTTAGCCTTTCTTACCACTTCAAACTTTATTGTGTTCCAACAACAGCTCATCTTGGCCACAGCATGTCTGATAATCACTGAACCTCAGTTGTCGCCACTTCAAAAAAGTAATGATATGCACAGTCAACTCTCCACTTTCATCTGTCGCAGTCCTTCTATTGCTCACCTACCATCTGCTGTTTGTGGATATTTCCCTTACTTCCATCATCCATCTAACCTACTGTGCAATATTAAATTAAAACCCCGCAAGTACAGACATTGAATTTACACATTTACCATTTATGTATTTTTCTGAGTACATATACATCTACCTTGTAATTGTACTTCACTCCTGTATGGGTCTCACTTTTAACATTATTTTAGGACTCCTGGAGTCCCGATGCATAGATTTTTCACATTAAAATAATTGTGAATAGGATTAAGCCCCTTCTTCTAGCTTTGATTGGTCCTACGGAGACTAGCTTTGTCCAAGGGCAGAGAATCACTGATAATATCATAATCGCACAGGAGATCATTCATACTATGAGACAAAAGAAAGGAAAAAGAGGTTTTATGGCCATTAAAATTGATCTTCAAAAAGCATACTATAAGATTTGACGGCATTTTCTAGTCGACTTCCTTATTGACTTGGGTCTACCTAGACTAATCATGTCATGTGTTTCTGCTGTGCTACGCAGATTCTTTGGCATGGGGAATTAGCATATAAATTCTCTCCATCACATGGTGTTCATCAGAGCTCTCCCCATATCTTTTGCTGTCCACCAGAAATTATGCAATCCCATTTTTTTGAAAAAACATGGACCTCCACTCATGCACTTATTTTTTTCTTACAATTTGTTTTTATTTACAGAGGCTGAGATTGATCAGGGGAAGATTGTCAATGGAATCCTTGCTGATTTCTATGCTTATTCTTATCAAAAGATTAATATTCAAAAAACTACAATCTTCTATTTTAAAAATGTTTCCACTTCCAAACACCATAAAAATTGATAAAAGAGGACGAGAATTGAGGACTATGAATATTATTTATCTCAAAAAGCCATAAATCCTTGAAATTAGGAGAAAATTTTAAAAATTTGTCCCTTTATGGTAATAAAACAAAGGCCACAATTTGAATTATTTTTTATATCTTACTCATATTTAATTGAAAAATGAAATAATAGTTGCACCAATAATAAAAGACAATTTACGTTACCGATATCAGAGAGAAGTATTGTCTTTAATTTTGGAGACGACTGATATCCCATATGGGAGATAGGATAACATCTGTCTTTATTACTAATAACAAGTATTGTCATGAATTTTGAGGACAACTGACATTTATGTAGAGGATACATCTTACGTCTCATATATTAAGGACAATTATTATCATCTATTTTGGGGATGATTGACTTCCATATATATGAAATACAACTTACATCTCGTATACTAAGAACAATTATTGTCATTAATTTTTGGGATGGAAGAACTCTTGAGTTAAGTATGTCATATATTTTTAGTTATATGTCTTATAGCCAATTTGATAGGTAATATTTTAGATATCATATTTCATGTAATAAATATTTAATTATTAATAAAAAGAATTTATTTATCTTTTATATTATATTAATTGAATCTTGGTAAAAGATAAAGTTTATGAGACAATACTACTTTACAAAATAAATTATAATGTGGTTATAATTATGAGTTTTATGTTTTCATTAAAGCAATATCTCTAAATATTTCTGGTCGATGTTCTCCTCATTATTGGACAATGATTAGAGCTGTTGAGACTAGTACAGAAGCAGTTGTTTTCATAAGCTGAGATATATGTAATATCTAGAATTAATATGTAAGTGGTTGTTATTTAAACAAGTCCAATTGACCTGCATGAGAATTTCATATGGAGAGTTACCTGTGTTTATGGAATACTCAAGTGATGTTTATGTAAGTGATCCTTTGACTTGAGACTACTAAGTTATCTGATATAGGGATGATTATGTTTTGATTCTTTGTTCACATTATTCATTATATGAATAATAAGCAATTATTAATTACACATAGTAGGAATTGTATGGAGATATTTATGTAATTAAGAGAGGATTTATCACTCTAGGTAAATTAGGAAAAATGTTCTAATTGTTCTCTACTAGTATTGATTAAGAAATCATTGCACAAGGTAGAATGAAATTAGCAAATAAGATTTGGAATTTCATTCAACTAATCTATGGCTAAGGTTAAGAGAACTAACATGATTTTGTAAAGCAAACACTCCATACCTAATTACTAAATGAGAACATTAATGATGAAGGGATATTAATTACACTGATAAATCATGTACTGAAAGGTTAAGTCAAACCACTTTAACTTTTCAGATATTTGGGTAGTTTTAACATGTTGCTAGACAATGTACTTGACCTTTAAATATTAATTAATTAATATTTGTTGCTAACATATTTGGAACCTAGAAGGTCACACACATAAAAATGGATATGAGAAAGTGGAAAAAAAAAATCGAATCAAGTATGATTTGATTACAAATAAGTTTTGTGGAGTTAAGGATAAAATTGTAATTATATTTTATTATAATTTTACCTAGATTATTAAGTATTGACTTAATTGATTTATGTATAAAATTTATTAAGATAAATTTTAGATTAAATAAACCTAATATTTTAATTATAGTTTATTTATTTAAATAGTTAAATAAATAAATATAATTAATTAAATTGAAAATCCTATTAATATATATTATGATTTATTTATTTAAATTATTTAAATAAATAAATACACATATATACTTAGTTATAATTTATTTATTTAAAAGCTTTTTTAATAAATAATTATAATTTATTTATTTATGACTCAAGGTTTTTTCTATATAAGGTTTAAGAAATAGTATAGACTGGATTAATATGAGAGTGAGTTGTTGCTCATAACCACAAAACAAAATAAAGAGCCTACGATAGTTAGTATCATCATACGATAGTTTTAGAGTTTTTCAATTGTCCATTCGTGTGGATACTACTAAAGACCAAACGTTTGGACGGCTTGTGGTTTGCGACAACCTAATCGCTTAGATCGAAGTTTCGAAAAATCTGCAAAAAAAAAGGTATTCTTCTAAATAATTTTATTATTTTATTCGTTTAAACGGATCTCTGTTGGTATAATTAATTGTTCTAGTTATATTATTCTGTTTGCATATTTGATATTAAAACCCAATATAATATTCATTGTCTCAAATTCTCCTCCCCTTTTATTACTTTTTTTTATAGTGATGGCTGGGTTGAGCTTGGGTTGAAAGTTATTAATGTTGCGCGTGTTCACATTCTAGCACGTATGATAAAGCTGGTAATTGCCTTGTACGTTACTGTAGAGGGGGTTTTGAATTATTGTCTATCACGCCAATATTATACTAGAGGACTTCATGGAGAAATTACGGGATATTCCAGTCCCATTCCAAGATCTTGGAACTAATTCCATCATGTGGGATCCATCACTTACTTGTAAATTCTATATTAAGTTTGCTTATAACCTTCTCCATCCACAGGAGTTGGGACACGTGAGCACTACTTGGAAATGTATTTGGAAATGGAAGGGATGCCAACGGATAAGGAATTTTCTACAACTGCTTTACCATAATCATCTTTTGACAAATATTGAGAGATGGAGGTGCCATCTTATACAGTGTATTACTTGTCCTCTTTGCTTAGGTGCTGCTGAAACCTGTTTACATATTATGGGTGACTGTCATGTGATTATTAACATTTGGCATCTGTCTATTCCACGCAATTTTCAGGCGACTTTCTTTCTACCTAATATCGCTATTTATCAGTGGATTTCTTTAAACATCAACCCTGGTTCATTGATGTTTAGAGATATTCCTTGGGATGTCTTCTTTCAGACAATTTGTTGGCTTATTTGGAAATGTCACAATAACATGGTCTTTAATGCTCAAACTACTCTAGCACATGTTATCCTCCAAACAAGCTTATTAGTGGGTTAAGCTGTATTTCGAGATCGCTGATAGAGTTAGTATTCCTAATGGTCAACCTGTATTTTTAATGGACTGAGGGGCTAGATGGTTGCCTCTGAATAATGGTTATATCAAGTTAAATACTTATGGTTTTCTCCCCCTGTCCGGTGACAGGGCTTTCAATGGTGGCCTTATTCGAGATTCTTTGGGTCTTTGGAAGATTGGATTTATTGCTAATATTGGGATTAGAGCTTTGGGCCATGAATTATGGTATCAAAATTGCTTTAGAGCATTCTTTCACCAATCTCATAGTTGAATGTGTTTGTCTTAAAGTGGTGCAAATGGTGCAAGGCAGACTGGATTCTCCAGTGCCTTTATGATCCTTGGTTGCCCAGCTAAAATCGATTCTGCATTCCCAACTATAGATAAGGGTGGTCCAAATTGTTAGAAAAGTTAATGCGTCAACTGATTTTCTTGCTTAGACAACTGAAACTATTCCTCGGGGAATGCAAGTGTTCCATTATCCTCCGTCAGGTGTCATCCCTTCTTATCTCAAAATGCTACTAGCATGGGTCACACAAATTTAGTGTTTAGTTAACGTTGTTCCTCCTCTTTTTGTATAAAAAAAAATTATATATATTTTTAAAATTAAAATTTTTAACTGTTCATCATTCACACTCACATATTAAATTTTAAAAAGACTTATTTTATATATTCTATTTAAAAACTATTTTTTAAAAAAATATATCCAATTAATCATAAAAATGTAAAGAAAAAAAATCATATTAATGAAAGAATTTTTTTTCTTTCCTTATTTCTCTTCTAAATTAAGCTTTTAAAATAGAATCAAAATAGAATCAAATATTTAAAAATAAATTTAAAAAATAAAATATAAAAATTTTAAATATATCATATATATTAATTAAAAAATAAATTTTTAAAAGAGAAAATTCAAAATTTTGAAATGTTTGATTATTTATTTATTTATTTTAAAAAACTTTTAACAAATTATATAGAATAAATAATAAAATATAATTTTTTAATTAGTGATTAAGGTTGTTTTAGTATATTTAAATTTTATTAAAGAAGTTATCGTAAATCACATTATTCTCTTATATTTTTATATTAGCATTCAAGAACGTTGCACATTGTTACTCGATGAACATATCCGTTAAAATGATTACTTTTAATTTATTTTTAATATTTTTTTATTTTTTCATAGAAAATATAAAAATTCAATACTTTTAGTTATAGTTATCATACATATAAAAATTAGTGCAAACCACCACCATATATATCTAGTATTTGGTAAAAAATTTAAATTATACGCTTCAAATTAGGCATGGTCACAGTTCGGTTGTAAATCAAAATCAAACGGTCAAAATCAGAATTGACTGGTGGTCAACAGTTTAAGGTTCCAAATCATAATCAAAACCGACAGTTTAAGATTTGACTATGATTCCTTATATTTGAAAATTAAAATCGATAGTTTCAATTTGAAATCGTTGGTTTCGGTTTGAAACTGATATATATATATATATATATATATATATATATATATCACTTCATATATGATTTTTAATTGTTAAATTAATTTTATTTTTCATTATTAAATAAATATACTACTAAAAAAGTGCTAATTTAGAATCGAATTGTTGAAACGGATAAAAGTTTTGTATCTAAATTAAAAATTTAGAGACAATTTAGACGGACAAAGCGGATAGTTTCCTTTGAGTTAAATTTTTAATCATTAGAGATGAAATTAGAGATGAATGTTTTTTACTCTAAATTAGAGACAGCATAGTGACAAATTTACCATAATTAATTTTAGATACAGATAATATATAACTAATCTGTCACTAAAAAAGATTTTATAAACCGATTTTGGTGATGGTTAGATTTATGTCTCTAACCAGTCACATATTTACATGTGAGGATATTCAATTTTATTATTTAAATGTTAATGATATTATTTATTTAATTAATTATTATAAAAAAATTTGAACATTTTGCTATTTTAAATTATCATATTAATTTTAATAATAATTAAAAATTAAAATATCATTAATATCTGCTCCATTAACACCTAATTGAAAAATGAAATTATAAAAATAATAAATAAATAAAATAAAAAGGTGAATAAATATTGATAAAAAAGTAATTAATTTGAAAATAAAAAAATAAAAAATATTTTTAATATTTTTAAATTTTCATTATAATTCTATAGATATTTAAAATAACATTAAAGATATTTACGGATTTCTTTAATTATTAAAAACTTAACATGTTTATATAAAATATTAATGGCACTGTTATTTTTATTAATTATTCAAAATATAAAATATTATTAATATTATTAATGATATAGGCTTCACTTCATCAATATTTATTAATGACATTAAAAATAATTTTCAATATTTAGAGATGGACATCCCTCTCTAATTTATTTCTAAAAATTGGTGGGTAAAAGAATTTATATCTAAAAATTTTGCACCAAAAGAATTCAATAGTGGGCACGAAATATGGGTATTTGTAGTTCTAAAGCGTAACTAATACCCTAAATTATAAACCCTACCCACCCGCACTTAAAAATTTCAATGTGAAATAAAATCCTCCTATAGTTTTTGTGCACTCTCTTAAAGAAAATACTTTCATAGCTTCCTCTAATCTTAAAAAAATGCTTTCTCTTCAAGAAACAAAACCTTCCTAGAGTCATTGCAATCAATCAAATTCATTGTTCTTTCTATCAATCTAAGCCTTCAATCAAACGCTCTCACAGCTCCCTTCAATCCAAACCCGTTCAATGCAATAAATCAACTTCGTTGCTCTCTTTGTTAATTTAAATTAGTGTTCGCGACAGGCAATCAACATATTTCATAATCGTAAGTTTCTCTCTCCTTTGTTCCTCTTCGATTTTTTCCATCTATGATTACTGTCTTAAAAATTGGTGGGAATCTATCTACCATACTATGTTGTGTTTTGCACATGGTAGATAGATAGATTCCCACCAATTTTTACAGAAATTGAAGGATCATCGATAAGCTAATTTAGTGAAGAGTTTTGGCATATACCAATAATGATAATTGTTGGTGGCCATGTCCATAGAGATCAAGAAATTTACCATTAGTACAGCCAAGGCCAGACCAACATTTGTGCCTCTCCATAGCCTTACAACTCCTTCCTACAAAGTATCTCCCAAAAAATCATTAATAGTGGTTCATTTTTATTGAAGATACAAAATAAAATATTTGTCGAACCATATTACATATGCAATTAAGAAAAGGAAATACTAACTTGCTGTAAGATTTTGTAAAAGACATCTAGAGTTCCTTTGTATTGGAAACAATCAGAAGGATAAATTGGTACAGTTCTATGAACTCCAGCTCATAAGCATGACGGTGAATACCTTAGACCAGCAAACATCTAAGCCAATATTCTGGATGGGTTTACAATGCAAAATTAGCTGAAAACTTCAATTAAAGACAAAATAAGACAATCATGCATCTTGAAAAAAAAAAAAACTAAAAGAGTAAGGAACTCCTTCAGCCTACGCTTGCAACTAGTCTATAAATTGAGATATAGAAAATGATTTCAGTTTACATTGACAACTTAGAGACCAATAGAACATTCCACTATTAAGATAGAAATATCTACAATTCTCATACAATTTATTAATTACATTTTGAATGCAACAAGAAAAGCAATCAATTAAATTACAACTAAAGAAAAAAATTGCAAAACCATTGAACAAAAATTAGTGAAAAGATACAAATTGCAGAAGCCATATAAATAAATTCGGCTTAATTTCATCTAAGGTCCCTCAAATATAGGCACTATCACTGTGTCATCCCTAAAATTCAATTTGTAACAGGAAAATACCTAAAAATCTATTTGTTTAATAGTAAAGTGACTTTCACCTGATTTCGGTGAGAAGTCACTTGAAAGTTGACGTGGACTTTCAACTCAACTTTTTTAGTCATTTTTATTACACGTGGACCTCTAACTTAACTCTTTTTATTTAATTTTTTTCTCTCTCCTGCCAAATATTGCATAGGAAAAGTGATGCCCTATTGTTAAATCTTTATAGGGGCTATTCTAAAAAAAAGCTTTATAGGGGCTTATTTGTAAATTTTATAAAACTACAAAAGCCCATCTCCATCCATTCAGTGGACCCATGGGCGGAGATGTCAAGGTCCAATTCTATACGTTGGTTCCAAAAAGAAGAATATCAAATGGATCCCTACACATGGCATTATCCCCATTGTTTATTTTCGTACCTTTCTAAAGCGCCATCAATGGCGGATCTCAACCTCTTGCTTCTCCTTCTCCTTATCATCCCTATCTCTCTTTTTGTGCTGCTAATTTTAATCGTTAGGCCCTGCGCTGTCAAGATCCTAATAAAAAATCGCCATGTTTTCATCACCGGTGGATCCAGTGGTATCGGGTTGGCCTTGGCAATCTGGGCTGCATCAAAAGGGGCCAGAGTCTCCATTCTGGCTCATTCTCTCAACAAGCTCGAGGAAGCAAAGCACTTTATCTGTCTCTCGACTGGAGTAGACCTGCCAATTTTTGCTACGGATGTGAGAGATTTTGAATCTGTAACAAAAGCGGTGGTTGAGGCGGGGCCCATCGATGTGTTGGTGGTGAATCAAGGGGTTTTTTTTCCTCAAGAACTAGAGAAGCAGGAATTGGATGAGGTTAGGTTCATGATAGACATGAATTTGATGGGGAGTTTTAATATGATTAAAGTTGCTTTGCCTCGAATGAAGATTAGGGATGAACGTGAACCCGCCTCGATCGCTCTCATGTCATCCCAGGTCGGTCAGGTATGTAGATTTGTACTACAATTGTTCTTGAAATTTATGACAAAAAAGTATACAAATGAACATTGAAGACTGGGTTTTATTACTTTCTATTGTTTATTGGGGATTTGATGAAGTGATCCAAGTCTTCTTATTGATGGTGATTTGGGATGATCTATAGGTGGGTATTTATGGCTACACTACTTACTCAACTAGTAAGTTTCGACTCCGGGGTTTAGCAGAAGCTTTACAACAGGAGGTCATCGCAGATAACATACGTGTCTCTTTTACATTCCCTCCGGACACTACTTCTTCTTTGATTAAGAAGATGGCCCTTTGTAATTTTATAAAATTTACAAATAAGCCCCTATAAAGCTTTTTTTAGAATAGCCCCTATAAAGATTTAATAATAGGACATCACTTTTTCCTATGCAACATATGGGAGGAGAGAGAAAAAAATTATATAAAAAATGTTGAGTTGGAGGTCCAAGTGTAATAAAAATGACCAAAAAATCTGAGTTGGAAATCCAACTCAACTTTCAGGTGATTTCTCACCGAAAATCAGTTGAAAGTTATTTTATTGTTACACAAATAAATTTTTGGATATTTTATTATTATAAATTGAATTTTAGAGACGATACTGTGATAATGCCTATATTTGAGGGACCTTAAGTGAAATTAAGCCATACAAATTGCATTGCAAATACCTTGTCTACATCAAGAGGATTAATTATAATTGCTGATAGGAAAATAAATAAATAACTTTAAAAATTGTAAAAAAATAAAATAAGAAGCTCAACAAAAGAGCCAAATGGTTAGCTATTGACAAATGAATTAATTTGATTTAGGGTTATTTATTTATAAATTATTGTGAAAGAAAAAATAGGTAGAGATAAAATATATGAAAACTGAGATTAAATGGAGAAAGAATATATATAGTCAAAATAGTTTTAGATAAATAAAAATTTAAAGGTGTTGGTTATTATCATAAAATATTAATTTTTAATTAGTTAGATTAGGTTAGGTTTTAAAAACTTATCGATATGTATATTAAATATTATAAATATTAAATTGAAATTTTTTGAGTTGATCAATCAAAATACAAAAAAATAAAAATAAAAATTTCAAATTTTCTAAAAAAGAAAAATAGAATGCTAAACAAAAAGAACACTTAAAATCTTCATTTTGTTTTTGTTTCACCTTTAATATATATATATATATATTCATTCGTGATTCCACTCTTACACATCAATATTTATATAAATTAGATTAGAGAACAATTTATTGTATTTAAATTAATATTTTTGTAGTTAATGTTTTTCTAAATGAAAATTAGATTTTTAAAAATTTTAAATGGCTTAGTTTCTATATGTGGATTTAAAAAATTTTAAAAATTGACTTTTAGAAAAATAGACATCCAATTAAACTGCAGAAAAATTAAGTTTCATGTTAGTAATTGGTTGTCTTGCTCCAATTTTTAAAAATATTTTTATATTATCAAAAATTTCTTTTTATGATTGCAAAAGGAATTTTATCCGCTGAGAAAATACTGCCACTATATAATTACTTCCCAATGAATGTTAACACTTTATTAAATTCAATTAACATTCTAGTTTTTAACATTTAATATATATTTTAATTTCATAAATTTAATTATGTGAAATTTTATATGCTAACCCAACCCTTTTTTGTTCTCTAGAGTTGTAAAATTATCTTCGTGTTATCCAATAACAATACACTTACGAGTACTGCTATGCATAAACACATTCATGGATTGACACCCAACAGACCTCTAGCGGAGAAAATGAGTTTCAGTCAATCTTAGCAATTGATCAAAGACATGTGAAAATAATTTCCAATATAGTAATCGATTCACAAATATTACAATGTTACTAAAACTTGAAATCGGAATTTGACTTAATCTTATCAAAACATCATCCAATAGTAAAAGATAATTCAAAAAATTTTGAGTGAGAAAAGAGATGAAAAAAGTAGCTAGATTTTAGGTTTATTCAAAAGTTTTGATAGTTGGATAATTATATGAGATTAGGTTTCATTATTATATATTAAATATTATATTTAAAAAATTAATTAAATTGGCCAATCAAAACGTAGAAAAGTAAGAAAAAACTCTAAATTTTTTTTTAAAAAAAGTAAAATACTCTATGAAAGAGAAACGCCTTACAAATTCTATTTATTTCAACTTTCATATATATATATATATATATATATACACTATGAAGTTTCATATATAAATTTTAAAATTTCAAAATTTTATATAAACATTTAAAAATAGTATATTAGAAAACTTGTCTAGTTCTACAAGCATTGCAAATTACACTGTTGCGGCGGTAAGAACAAAAATCAATTACTTTCAATTACCAAAGTTGTAAGATTCTGTACTATCATCTGCTCTGCAATAACCATAGTTGATCAATGGATGACAGGCTTCAGAGGATGAGCTCTTAGATTTGACAAGTCAAGATGTGAATCAAGCTCCTCATCCAGTTCTCCTACAATGCTTCTGGGCGAATCAATCAGAAAATATGAGAAGTCCCATTTTAGGACACATCAAGATTATGAAACACAAGCAACAATGAGGAGAGAAATTACATGTTGTCACCCCTTATTATGTACAAACCCAGAACAAGTTGTTGAACACCTTCCTGCAAGTCAATGAACAGTTGTTTAAATCGTGAGAGTATATTTTAATTTATATCATCTTCAACTGTTCAAGCTGCAAATTTACACTGAAGACTCATAGTAGCTAGAATTACACCACTTAAAAAAGAGATATTCTACTCATATAAAACTAGTTAATATCTCTAGCTAGTTGATAACTGAGTCCATACCGAATTTCATAAGGCAATACCGAGAACAATTTACTGTAACACGCACCTAATTTAATCAACCAGGTATTTTTTTTATTGTAAATGGATCAAAGGATCACCTTAGTGGAGTAAACACGTTCATGAGATTCATCGAGGATGATATTTGTGGCCTGATCAAAGCCTTTCAAGATTCCCTGAATTACAAACCCCTTAAAAATTAAGATGATACTACAAAAAAACAAATGGAAATACTGAAGAGATACAAGTCATGCAAATATATAGGGGCAAAAAATTATAACTTACCACTATATTGCGGCCATCATTGGTGATAACTGAAATTGTTTCTGTACAAAAAGGAAAAAATTACAGGATGACTATGCCAAAAAAAAGGAATTGAGCCCCAAAACTAAATAAATCAGTGCCATTTAGCGACAGTGAAGTATAGTCCCAACTACTTCCTCAGCAAAATTAATGTGAACCATCGAATGCATATATATAAAAGCTTTGATTATTAAACTCCTTTTTTTATTAATATTTTACTATTCTCAAATACAATAGCTAAAAAGAAAAATAGCAAGTTTAGCAAACAAAGCCCATAAACACCTCAAAAAGTACACTCCCATAACCATAAAACACTCTGTTCATGAGTGCCTAGGCATCCTTCTATGTTGCAAAACTTGCAAGCTGTTTTATCCAACTCATTGAGGCCATGCTTAAGATATAACAACACTTGCAATATATATATATATATATATATATATATATATATATATATATATATATATATATATATATATTTCTTGTCAAGTCGTAGAAAAACAATGTCAATCAGCGTTATGCTTTCATTCTTAACTAATCATGCCAGTATTTTTATTTCATATATTGCTGGTTTACGAATTTATTCTATCATCTCATGAAAAATTTCAAAATAATTTCTTAACGTTTAACATGCTTTCCAGATACCACAATATTTTACCACATGGCTTTCGAATTGCTTCACGCATCAAAGTTTGAATTTTAGGGATACTTAAACCTCTATACCTAAATCAGCAAGCAAGGCCTAGTTGGATACAAAGAAAAGGGCATTGGATTTCATTTTGCATTCAGAAACTGGAAAATATGAAAGGCAATTAAAAATGTTGTTAAAGAATTCACATACGATCTACGAGAGACTCAAGTCCGGGGCCTGTAGATGACATTCTGCAAGCTTTGAATCAGCTAAAGGAGAAGCTCCTTTGTAAGATTGATTCAACAGCAATCAATTTCTCTGGCAAAAAAGAAAAAAATTGCAATGAGTTCCCAGACGAATCAAGATGGAATATGTAACAATGGCATATAAATGAACCTCAATAGAGCTAAACAACATTCTTGAAATCATCATCTTCAATTGCTAGACAAAATCGGTTAAAATGGCAGCTAATGAAAACGATCTCCACTTCATCGAATATGCTTTTTTTTTTTTTTGTAACACCAACGGTATAGTAAACCTCCGGCAACAAAAGAAAGCAGGGAATGATACGAGTAGAAAGAACCTGTTAGGAAGTGCACGCGAAGTTCGCAGGAGACAAATAGGTTGACATCAGGCGGCAGCGATTTGAGGTACTTGGTGGCTTATATGGTATAGGATATGTTCGTAATTCGGAAGAAAAGTGAGGTTATCTTGGTAAATAAAAATGCGTTAAATATCCTCGAACTTTGTACGCTCAACCTCGCTTCATCTCTTCTGTGCATTCTGCTCCATTCGTCAACTAGGTAAGCTTATAGAATTCTGGATTGTGTTTCTTCTTTGCGATTTCTGTGGTTCCAATTGAGCTTAGCCATTACCCTTTGCCATCTAGCTATGTTTCTGATTCTCAGTTTAGTTCGGGCTCTTTAGCCTCATTAAACAAATTGACTCTGAACTTTTGTCATCGTAGTTTGATTCTTTTATTTGGTTGTTTTTAGACTGATTTTTCGTTTCTAAGTTAAAATTTAATTCTGATCGTGTTTGCTTGATTTGGTTTCTCTGGCTGTATTTATTCCTTTTTGGCTGCTATTTTGATTCTGGAGTTGTGTAACGCCAGAATCTTGTTTTGCTGCTCCTGCCAATCTGGGTTCTCAATCTATGGATTGTGTCTATCATCCCTTTTTCTGTTTGGGGCTTCGCAAATTGTCTTTAGTTCTACTATTTGTAAAGGCATATATTCTTGCAATTTGGTCCTTTTGAATATACAATGGATATATACCTAGCTGCCGACCCCATTGTTGTTAGGGATGGTGAATTAATATTTTTGCTTTGTATGAATCATATTGTTTTGCTGTTCTTTGTCGCTGCAAATCTAATCAAAGGTCATGATATTTGTATCACTGGAGGGCTGTTATGTCCTTGGCTCTTTTTTTTTTTTTTTCCTATCATCTTTCTAGCAGATGGCTGCTATCTTGCCTATTGTTTTTTGTGAGAGGTATTTCATAACTTTGCAATATTGTTTTGCTGATTCTATTAGTAATACCTTTCCATGCTTAAAAATTGAAAAAAAAAAAAAAAAAAAAAAGCATAGGTGGAGAACAGACCCCAAATATTGTTAGGGATGGTGAATTAATATTTTTGCTTTGTATGAATCATATTGTTTTGCCGTTCTTTGTCGCTGCAAATCTAATCAAAGGTCATGATATTTTTATCACTGGAGGGCTGTTATGTCCTTGGCTCTTTTTTTTTTTTTTTTTTTCCTATTATCTTTCTAGCAGATGGCTGCTATCCTGCCTATTGTTTTTTGTGAGAGGTATTTCATAACTTTGCAATATTGTTTTGCTGATTCTATTAGTAATACCTTTCCATGCTTTAAAAAAAAAAAGAAAAAAAAAAGCATACGTGGAGAACAAAAGTTCTTATGAATTTGTGGATCCTCCCTGTCACCAAGACGTTATAGCTGCATTTGATCTTTAATGTTACTACTACCAAATTTTAGCTTTATTATGATTCTGAATATGCTGAATTCTACCATATGCACACAAGAAACAGTTTCCCAATTGTACATTTAAGATGTGATTCCAGAAATAATGTCAAGATGTTGTCAAGGAAATAAGGACCCATGTGTATATTTCTTCTGTCTTTGTTTACGTAATTTACAGCTGTTGCTTTCTTTGTCACACTCGATTTCTTAAGCAGATCAAGTTCACTTAAACATGGGAAACAAGCCTGTGACTGTAAAGCAAGAAAGAGAGGAGATACTCTTGAAAATTGTGCCTCCAGTGGACCAGGCTTACATTCGTTGGCTTGCCCGAGATCTGGAGATGATTCATGGCTTTATTCCCAGAAATTGTCGTGCATTAAAACCACCGGATCATTATATGGAATACATGCGGTTAAATGGATGGTTAGATGTGGACTTGGATGATCCTGATCTAGCCCATATGTTTCAACGTAAATAATATTTTTCAAGGGAGAAGTTATTGCTTAGGGAACTTATTTTGATGTCTGAATGAAAGTAATCAAAACTTATTCTTGAACTTCTAATGCATTGCTTGAGATGATTGAATCAGTGCCTACTTGCTTTACGTCACAATCGAGAGGTATGTGTCCGCTTGGAAGTTACTTTTTATTTTGGAAAAAAATGTTAACTTTAGTCCTATCATTCATTGGCATGATCCTTACGCATTTGTCACAGATTCTTTCTCTCGATGATAAGCCTTGAATAAGTCAAAATCTAGCAAGAAGAAGCTTCATCACTTCAATCTAACTCATACGCGAGATGCCTGTCAAACTACAGCAAGGCAAATTAGTTTGGATCCAACCTGGCTTTTTTCACCAATTGATCACCTTTTCAATCTTTAATGTTGAATAATAAGACTCGACAGGCTGGCTAAGCTGTGACTAGTCCAAATCGGTTGGAAAACCAGGTTCCGGTTAAAAAAAAAAAAGGAGACTTGAAATAAGGAATTGCAGAGAAACTAATCGAACCGGAATCGTGCTTGAAATGGAAACTGGCCGCCAAGTCTAAACTGATCCTGATAACCAGAATCGTGTCCGAACAGATCCCAATCTCAATTTCTTGTCTTAATGAATCGAAAGTGAACGTAATTCCGTTGAATGTGACAAGTCAAAGCAATGTTTCAATATGCCCAAAAGACAAACATAAGCAAAGTGGAAAATTTTGTGTTGGATGGTGTCGAACCCAAAGCCAAATTTTAATGCTAGGCCTGATTTAGATTGAAAAGGCCCAACCCACACGCATCAAAAGAGCCGTAGTTTGGTACAGTGCAGTCAGGAAATGCGCGCCAAACAATCGTCACTCACTTTGTTTATTTATTGATTTAGTTTTTTTTAATCATAGATACACTAGTGTGCACCCCCTGGTCCCCATCATCTATCCCATGATCTCTCAACCACATCACGCCACGTCAGCAAGTCCAAAAAGCATAATCACCCTCAAAATATACAAGATTGCAATAATGACAACTTGATTTGATTAAGATAATTATCAGACACTTTTAACCAAAGATTCAAATAACAAATCACATGGCCAATTCATCAAATATTTAATATATCTTTAGAAAAAGGATTTTTCTTATCATGTGATAACCATAATAAGAATTTCTCTGTGTTTTATAAAGAAAAAATAACAATAAAATTTAGATTCAAATCTATTTTTTAATATTTAAAAAAATTGAAAATTCAATAATAATTTTATATTCTCATTAAGTTAAATACATATTAGTATATTACTTATTATAATTTTTAAATTTTTCACTGACTCAGATGTCTTAAAATAATGGTATCATTTATATTTTTGAAATATTTTTCTTTTCACTTTTTCTTGTATAATAATTCTTGTAAATAATTGATATTAATTGAATTTATTAAATAGTGAAATACATTTACGACTATATTTTGGAACGGAGGTGTATTAATTATGTATCATTTTATGTTGACTTAAAGGAGGAAATCATTTTTAAATTTTTAGAGTTCAAAGAGCTAAAACTGTGTACAATTTTAACCTTACTCAGCGGTTAATTTGTTAGTAATTACTTATTTTTCTGATTTTCTTTTTTCTTTCTTTTTATTTTTTATATTATGATTTATTCTATAAGCGCTTCCCTCCACATCTTACATCCGAACCAAATTCCCTCCTTCCTTCGTCTCTTCCCTCGTTTTCTGCTCACTTCTCTCTCCCGCTTTTTTATTTTTTTGTTATTTATTTTTTCCCTCTCCTCCCAAACAAAACACACGCACAGATCTCTTCCGATTCTCACCCAATTCCACGAATCATTCTCTCGGGATTTCTCACGTCTACTCACTCTGTAGATCCTCTCCATCTTTCTAGCTGAGGCCGCCAAAAACCCTTGAAAGAATTTTCGATTTTTCTACTCTTACAGTTCCTTTTTGTGTGTTCGTTTACCTCTGATGTCAAATTCCCAACCGCCAAATCCATCCACCAGGCAGCCGCAGCAGAGCTCCATGCAAAATTCCTTGAAACGGCAGCTCCCTTTTTCGTCTATGAAGCCGCCGTTTTTGCCTCCCGGTGACTATCACCGCTTCGGGACTGAGCCCCGCCGAGTCCCAGATCATGAAGTTGAGGCCATCGTTGTTAAACCTCCCGTAAGCATTTCATTTTAGTATTGCTTGTTTTTTTGTAATGTTTTATTTTTCCATGTGTTGGGTTTTTAAATTTTGCTCTTTGTATCTTGGAGATCTACTTGGTTTATGATTTTTATCACTTCCTGGCAGTTTATCCCTCGATATTAACGATTTGATTTGGTTTCTGTCAAATAATTGTGGAAATTTAGTTTTAGTTTTTATTATTTAAGGGGTTTTGATGTGGGTTTCATTAATTAAATTGAACTCTATGCTGTTCTGCCGTTTCTTGTTGAATTGATATAGTTAACCTCACTTTCAAGAATGCGGCTTATAAACCTTTTGCTTAAGCATATGCATAAGCTTTTCTTTTTTCCCCATTCCTTGTGTTTTTGCTTTGTTTCACGGGTAAACCAGCTGGCGCTAGGTGTATTAGATGACCCAATTATCGGTTCCATTTTGATTATTTATACATTGAAGGGTGAAAGAGACAAACATTTTTTTTCTGTAAAACTAGGTTAATTTGTTCAGAATTTGACGAAAGATTGTGCTTTTGTTCCTCTTATTGAATTGTGACCCCTCAATTCTGTTAACTTTTAACTATATCTGAACTTAAAAACTACTGCTTTACAATCTTGATTATGTAAGAGAGCTCGTTATCCTGTATGAAAGCCAATAACAATGCTCTGTGCCGAGTTTTTCTGATTGAAACTGAAACTTCCTAGATTATTGGAGGGAAGTTACTGGAGTTGAAAAATGGTAAGTGTTTGATTCTCAACGGTGTAATCCATTAGTTCCATTAAATTTGTTGGTTTTTGACTTTTTTTTATTTAGATGACACTTTCATAAAATTACTTTAGTCCAACTTTACCTTGTCTAGATATCTAGATTAAACTTTGTCTTAACTAAATGAATATTAATTAAATGGGTAAATTAGTCAATTATCCCTAGTTGTTCTAAAATTAAGATGATTCAATCATTTTCTTAATTCTTGTGAAAAGTCAAATACCTGCAAATTTAACAGAATGCAGGAAGCATTTATTTTTTTCTTCGAGATGTGCTTGATCTTTCTGCGATGAGCCTCAGTGGTGCCAAAAAAAAAAAAAAAGGGCATTGTAACATCACTTTGAAGACATGCATGTGGTTATGATGCATAAGCTTATGGATTTGAATTGCATATGCTAGTATGATCTTTGGGGGGGGGGGCCCTGAAATCCAAATTCTAAGCTTGTTTTCCTTTGTAATGGAGAGCATAAAAGTTCTCTTTAAATGTATAGTTTTTCAATCATATATCATGATAAGCTCATAACATATGCCTAGGGAGTTGGAACATATACTGTTGTTAAAGACGGTTGTCTCTGCTGTCTTGCCTTAATTGTGAAACTCATATACCTCCAATCAGGGTTTTGGGTGCATGCCAAGTCCTTATAAATTTGATGTTTATTTGATGATGCTATCCAGGTTGTTCTTGCCAATCTTTATTGATACTTTTGGTTTTTTTCCTTTTTTTTCCCCTTATACTGTGAGCCGAAGTTCTATCCTTGTCCTACTCAACTTTTACCATTAAATGTTCAAGTTCCCTCTTGTCCACAGCTCTGTTATTTCTTGGCAATTAGTTACTGCTCATGATATTTCTTGGTCTGGTGTTAACAACAGAAGGAAAGTGATGTTTTTGTGGAAATGGGGAGTAATATCTAAATTCTTGTTAGCTTGTTTAATTTGTTAGTGATTTAAGTTTTTTTTTTTTTTTCTTTCTCAAAGGAGAAAGTCATTTTTCTTGTGAGAGATGGATATGGAGGGAGGGAGTGAGGGAGAAAAATTTTATATTTGGTTTGCTGCTTAGACCATGAAGAGGAAGTGAAATTACCTGTTTGTGATATCTCTTTTGTATTTTACTTTTCTATATAAATCTTTCTGCAGGCTGATTTTTAGTTGCTGCTCATGACATCCCAAAGGGGTATTCCCATTTCTATTAGGGGTGTTTATCTCTTGAAATTCATAATGTAGCAATATTCTGAATTTGCAAGTTACGAAGAAAAAATGTATTTTT
Source organism: Jatropha podagrica (assembly GCA_947857235.1). Lineage (NCBI taxonomy): Eukaryota > Viridiplantae > Streptophyta > Magnoliopsida > Malpighiales > Euphorbiaceae > Jatropha > Jatropha podagrica. Next base: position 18,929 of record CANUEP010198835.1, on the reverse strand, counting down.
GGTTCATGACTTGAAATCATAAATATGTGACAGGAGAATACACATGATTCTCATAATGTTACCTGTCAATTCTTGTACTGTATAGCTATAAAGATTCATCTGCAATTTTTATTGGCGATGATATTTGACATTAGAGATAATGCCTTACAGTAATTTTTAGGAAGAAATCCTATTGTATCAACTCAAGCTAACCTGATTGTATAATTTTGGACATCACTGTCTGACCTGGAACTGATATTTGTCAAGACATCCTACATACCATATCGATAATATCATTCTATGTATACATGATGGAACGGTTATGCACAGACAGTTTTTTAAATAGGAATGCAACCATCCATAAACAGTATAGTTGTTGAACCTGGCATTTTCAGCATAATATGTAGTGGAGTGGTCATATCAAGTTTGTGGCATGTTCATAACTGATAGACATATTGCAGGAACTTTGTACCTTGGATTGATGACTGTTCAAGAATCAAAACAACTAGAATTGAATTGCTTTTTCAGAACTGTGGAAGTAACATGGGATATGGAATTACACATCACAAAATGATACATATTAATCAAGGTTATGTTGCATCATGAGGCCACCTGAAGTTGATATATATTGTTGACATTGTATAGCCTATTTAGGAGAGAATATTGCTTCTTCCTTATTTGTAGTTTTTCGTATTTAGAGTTAAGATGTTTGTGTATAAATAGGATGTATATAATCTCATTATTCAATACACAGAGATATAAAAGAAAAACCTTTTCTCCCATATTCTCTAAAAAATCAACACACACACGCGCGCGCGCACACACACACACACATATAGTATACTTTCATCAATTGGCAATTTCTTTTCCACTTTCTGGAAAACTAATTTGCTTTTTGTCATTGTAGTGTTGCCGCTTTGGTTTTGTTCACCACTGAAAGCCATCAAATTTTGTCAAGACCTGGAAAGTTTAGGTCTTTAATATATTGTATCTTGATTGTGCCTTGTTCCATAAATGACTTCTTTGGATTATGCTTTTTTGCTCTTTGCAACAATTTGGATACACATCACGTCCAATTGTTTGTTAATGTTGCGTTTTAAATGAAGACGAATGGATCTTGTTGTTAAGTTCATTTTCCCTTTTTAACTTACCATCTACAAGAACATGAGATGATGACTCTTTGCTGCATTTTGCTTCTTCCTCCAGGAAGTTGCTTAACAAATAATCATGCCATCATACTTTGAGAAGGATATAGAACAGGTGACCTGTGAGCCATGACATTGCAAAGTATAGCGAAAGCATCAACTGACATTTTCTCCACCTTAGTTATGTTCTCTCGTCTCAATTTCTTATCTCTTTTATGTTTTCTTACTGAGGATCTTTCGATGCTCGTGAAATTTCGAGATGACTGTTCAACTACACATGTATTATGTTGAATTGTGAAGGAATATGATCATTATGCCTTGAAATTATTCAAGCTAAGATGATAGGATGATGACTTGTATCTTCTCAATCATGGGTGAAATCTCTTTTGCTCTTGGCCCATAAGCTCATATCATTGCAGGCTTGCATGAATAACTACGAGGAGTTAGCGCCAAATATTCAACCATTATTTAGATTACTTTTTCTCAACTCTGTCTATAATGATATGTTTGGCATTATTTCCTTTTTACCCCCTTCTAAGTTTTTGTTTTTTTTATTTAGTAAGGTTAGCCAGATCAGCTCTCTAAAGTTGTACAAGAGATGCTCAGCGTGTTCCTCAGTTAGAAGCAAAATGCCCGGAATTCTTTGTCGCAATAAGATGACTCAGGCTAGTCTTTTTTTCTGAATATCTTACAAGGGTTGTTACCATTGTACTGTGCTTATTTGAGAGGGGAAAATTTGGATTGCTTTGAACAGATTGCTCGCATTGATAATATATTATGGGTATAGGATGATTATAGATCTCCTTGTAATTACTAAGATTAAGTCTCCTGTTTGAGCAAGATTGTTGTGGAGGTTAAAGCAATCATTGGTACTTGGAAAAAGTATAGGATACTGCAAAGAGTAGAAATATAAATAGGCGTACAGGTAGCACCTCCTGTTTATTGTTGTTATTGGTTTATACTGGTTCTGCTGGGTCCACTGGTCACTCATTAAAGCAATTTATGCTAAAAGAGTAAAGGGTAACTCTGGTTGTTTGTTTCTGTCAAGAAAATTTCCTTAGAAAATTAGCAGATGTGTCTGTGTCTTCTCCAATCAATGCTTAACATTACTTCTGCTGAAGATATATAAGCATATATATTTTCACACAAACACACACACGCACACACATATGTACTTATCATTTTTTTTTTCTAGTGTATATGTATTATTTAGAGTTACATGTTCAACGGCAGGCTTTAAGATAGCGTTCATCAAAAGAGAGCTTAAGATGTCTGGTTGGATGGTTTCCTTTGTTGAAAGTTGGCAGCTTTGATTCAGAATGCTGAAATTCTGTACTGTTTTAGAAGCCCTTCAAAGTTGTGTTTGAGTTTAACTTGTCTCTTGTTTTCTCTTTTTTCTTGGATTAGTTTTCAAGGTGTATTTGTCACAAAAAATCTAAGAATTGTTATTAATAACAGCAATATTACTATTATTAAGTTTCTTATAATCGAAAGAATATGAATTGTATTTGCAGCTACCTATAATCTTCTTCGTCGTCAACCATTTCTGCTGACTCAAGCATAGCGTCTTTCCCCAAAGCCAACCAATTAGCTCAGGCTAAGAGTGGATACTTTATGACTAGTTAGCTGTTTCCACAGACATCCAGATTAATTCTATTATGATATCAACTGTCTTCTCATAATTCCTTAATTATCCCCAACACCCTCCCAACCCCCACAGGGAAAAAAAGGAAGGAGAAAGGAAGAAACAAAGAGTTTAGTGCCTTAAAATGCTTTGTCATTTTAGTGTATTTTTTTTAGCTTATAAGACTATATGCATTCACTTTGTGAATTTTCTCATTTAACAAGTTGAGATAACTAACATCTTTTACATTAGACTGGTTCTCTAAGATGTACTCAGATGCACATGCAAACAAGCACTTCTGAAGTTGATGCACATGTGTTCATTATGGTTTAAGCATGGCTGGATTTCTTACATTACTTTATTTGTTTATGATTATGTGATATGCACATGTTATTAATTGTAGTCTCAAAAAAATTAAATTGTTTTTGTCAGCCATTAAAGCGGAAGAGTGATGCAGCAGAACATGAAGCTGAATCTAGTGAGTGGAATACTGGTACTGGATTCACGGAAGTAGTTACCAGTCCTCTCCAGACACCTGTATCTGGAAAAGGTGGAAAGGTACCCAAAACTTCAAGGCTTTCAAAGAGCAGTAAGTCTGGACCTCAGAATGCTGCGTCAAGTCTTGGTTAGTATCACTTAGTAAAACTTTAGAAGTGGAGTCCTGTACTTGTGGTTATGTCCTATTCTATTAGTTAATGATTATTTCAGTCTGGAGTATAATCTTAGTTGGCATAATGTTCAAATTCTTCCTGATTTATGGAAACACTCTCCCATACCATCACTGGAACTCTTGGTGAAAAATGAAATCAAAGTTAATGCATGTAATAAGAAGAGTTTTGCGAATTGGCAGGTTCTCCATCAAATAATCTTACACCAACTGGTCCCTGTCGTTATGATAGCTCCTTAGGTAAACATTCGTTCTTTATGCCTTGTGCATTTATTTTGAAGCAGATTTGTTATTCAATTATGATTTCTGTTTGAAATAGGTTTTCTGCAATAGAGTTAATTGTATCGTAGAAATGAGGCATATTGTTTGATTCTGATTTAGGTCTCTTGACAAAAAAGTTCATCAATTTGATCAAACATGCTGAAGATGGTATTCTTGATCTTAATAAAGCTGCTGACACTTTAGAGGTGATATTTGTTTCCATCCAGTCCTACCTGCAATTTTGAAGTTACAGGATTCTAAAGTTTTCTGCCTCCACAGGTGCAAAAGCGGCGGATATATGACATAACTAATGTTCTAGAAGGAATTGGTCTCATAGAAAAGAAGCTCAAGAACAGAATTCAGTGGAAGTATGGGCTTAACTCTGTTAATCCTTTTCTTTTTCACTTCTTTTTTCTGCATTAGATCTCAATTTCTATCTAAAATTAGTTAGTATGAGCTGTTATTAATTAATTTTGTACTTGATAAGTAACTGACTGAATGATTAATATCAGGGGACTTGATGTCTCAAGGCCAGGAGAAGCAGATGATAATGTTGCTAGTTTGCAGGTGTGTTATTTGACAACTTGCTTCTTCGCATGTGTGTGTACTTGGCATTTGTATATGTTCTCTTATTTCTTTTCATTTTATTTTTTGTGGTTGAAATATTTCCAGAAAAAACTCTGCAAGAATTATAGTTCCATTCTGGATTATAAGTTCTTTTATTGTGGAGAACCAATTTTAAATTTTTTTAATGCAAGACTGTAGCATAAATTTTACTGTTTGAAATGCGACCTTGGGGTTTTCTGTTAAATGTGCCTATTCGATTATGCTAGGGACCCTCTTGTCATTGGCCACCATGTCATTAATGAATTAAATTTAAATCTAGAAATATTTAGAGTGGCAGAGTTGAATGGCATTCGCTATGCCATGTTGAAAAATGGTGAGAATATTCTATTGATAACAAGAAGCATTAAATGGTGAGAATATTCTATTGATAACAAGAAGCATTAAATTTTTCACTTCCCTTTTTTATCAATGAATTTTTCTATTACAGGCAGAAGTTGAAAACCTTAACCTTCAGGAACGCAGATTAGATGAACAAATAAGGTTGTATAATCTTTCCTTCTGCTTATTCAACTTTCTTATGTATTTTTTTACAACTTTTTGTTTGTGCTGATGGTTCAAAAACATTGCAGAGAGATGCAAGAACGATTAAGGGATCTCAGTGAAGATGAAAATAATCAAAAGTAAAATTTTCTCCTGTTGTTTCCACCAAAATTAATTTGCTTACACTGCAGTTATTGTTTTAACTGATGAAATCAGCCAATCTTGTGTTTTGAACATCTTAGGTGGCTTTTTGTCACTGAGGAAGACATCAAGAGCTTACCCTGCCTCCAGGTTGGTTCTTTTTCTTGCTTCATCATCATGAGTTTTTGACTTGATGATAGGATTATTCCTGCATTTTCAAACACAATATCTCCTTGTTAATAATTAAGTATATTGTTTTTAATAGAATGAAACACTAATAGCAATTAAAGCTCCACATGGAACCACTCTGGAAGTCCCAGATCCTGATGAGGTACTCCCAAATGCAGTCAATGAAGGAAAATTTACCGATCATTTTTGTTCATGCATACTCCTTATAGGCTTTCCTTTCTGCAGCAGGCTGTTGACTACCCTCAGAGGAGATACAGGATAGTTCTTAGAAGTACAATGGGTCCCATAGATGTTTATCTTGTTAGGTACTGTGACTTTTTATTTTTGTTTTATCTAGCTGATGAGACTAAACCTCCAGATTAATGGAATAATGAATATATAAATAATTTTTCTGATCTCAATATCTGTCTCCTGTCATCTTAGTCAATTTGAGGAGAAATTTGAAGAGATTCAAGGTGTTGAGCCACCTCCAAACTATCCATCAAGTTCAGGATTTAATGAAAATATGGATACTACAATGATCCCAGGAGAGAGTAGAGGAAAGGAGATTGAAATGCAAGGACAAGATTCTAATAGAATGTGCTCAGATCTCACCACCTCTCAGGACTTTGTGAGTGGGATTATGAAGATTGTTCCTTCAGAAGTAGATGTAAGTTTGTTTTTTTATTTGATCTCATGTCTTCCATGTATGCAATTTTTAAAGTCTTATGCTCGTTGGACATGTCAAGAAATCTTACTAGGATGAGCACATGTTCTGATTTTGAATGATTGTCTCAATAATAGACAAATAAGTCTAAAGAATAGATGAGCACTTGGTCAGTGAGAGAATAGTTCATGATTCAATGGCAAGGAACTATTTTCTGTTTTGGAAAATCTTTAAATTGAGGAATCTTATTTTGTTTCTTTGCAGAGTGATGCAGATTACTGGCTTCTTTCAGATGCTGGTGTTAGCATCACAGACATGTGGCGAACTGAACGTATCCTTAAAATATTACTCTGTTTACATAAATGTTTGTGCTAACTTCATATACTGGGGATTAACTTCTGAATTCCCTGACTCAACTATAGCTGGAGTTGAGTGGAATGAGTTTGGTACACTTCAAGATGACTATGGCATGGCAAATGTCAGCACACCTCAGCCCCAAACTCCACCATCGAATCCAGCGGAAGTGCCTCCAAATGCTAATACTACTGCGGGCTAATATGTAAAAATGTGTAAGAGTAGAGACAGATAACAGGGGCTTTTTATTTTCTTTTTGTTGAGACTCGAGAAGATACGATGCCTAAGCATCTCCCTTGAGCATTATGAATGCTCTGAAGGTGGATTGGTGGTTCCGGGGAGTTGCATCATAAATGTTCCTTTCAAGTCCATCAGAGGACCTAACTGAAAAATAGGAAGTAGCTCGTGCATGTACAGCTTGGTTAAGTAAGATATGCAAATCCATGTAACCCTGGAAGATACCAGGTCAATAATGTAATTTTTGTGGTCATCCTTGTATACTACAATTTCAGCTTTGTTATACTCTCAGTACCTTGGCTTGGCATGTGGTCAGTCAGTAAAATTATATAATGTAAGATATACAATTATGTGATAGCAAATATTTGATCTCAATCATGTTGTGAAGTGTCATTTATCAGAAATTATGATATTGCGACCCCCCTCAGTCCTCAACTCTTGAATTGCAAATCAAAAGTAAAATTGCTCGGCTCAGTTCAAGTTTTCCAAATCAAAAGTAGATCTTGCAAATAAAATGCTTACATTCTCTGAAAAAAAAAAAAAAAAAAGAAAATTAATTGACTAGAAGATGAGTTACTTGTCTTGATCAACTTTCTTTCCAATCCAAGAAGCAACAATGGGAGTGAGAGCTACAGTTGGAGGAAACCTAATTGGAGATGCAGCCTTATGTGCAGCATATGCCAAAGCAAAGGTCCCAACTTTTTCCCCAGCCTCGTCAGTTGAAATTCCCACCTGAAAATCGTTAATTCATGATAAATTACTGGTTTCCTATGTGCAGAAGATCGAAATTAATTAAAATTAAAACTCAGCCTGACCTTTTGCAGCAAAGCTTGGACATCAATGCCTGCGCTAATGAGTGCATAACAGAGAGAAAAGGAGATTAATGAGAGAGTAATTGATGTGGCCAGGTATGCTCCTCCATATTTTGCTAGCAGCTCCTTCGCTTGCTCACCCTTCGATTTCTTTTCCTCTCCATCTTCTTCCTCTTTTGCGCTGAATATCTTCATCCTCATCATATTATATAGAATTATCAATTTCTCCAATTAGTATACATAATCAAAAGCAAATATTTTAGAAAATTGGATACCTTCCACAGACCAGCTTCAAGACCATACTTTTTGGCAATATCTTCAGCTGAAGAAGAAGAAGAAGACGATGATGGTGTGCTTTCCCTTCCTTCTGTTTTCTCTTTGATGGCTCTCGCCTTGAAGCTTCTAAAACTGGTTTTGGGTGCTTCAACAGAACCAAAATAGCACTTGTTCAAGTTTTTGTTGCTCGAGAAAGCAGCACAGAAGAAAGGAGAGAATTGTACGGTTGTTGCCATTGACATTAATTTGCGAAATTGGTACTATCTATGCCTAAACATATATCTTCCCAATTATCAATTTTTAACATGGAAGGGAACAGTTTTATCTTTAAACCAAGCATTAAAGTTCTCGAAATGAAAGGAAAATAAATAGGACTTCTATGACAATAATAACCTCACAACTCTTACTTGCTCTTGTTCTGCCAGCTACACATTTTTAACCTAAAACAAATTTCATTCCTCATTGAATAGCTAAATTATTTTGTTGTAGGACACATTATTTTCGCTAATATATTGTACCTTGTGGCATGGAGAAGCTCAGCAAATTGATGAACTTTAAGGGTCATGTTGGTCATTTCATCTTTCGAAGCCATTTGGAAACCTATGGTCGGGCAAATGGCCAAGTAGCAACATAAGCGCAGAGACACCTTCAGGTGGAGGATAACTTTTGACCCCAAACCAAATGGACTGCAAAAGGAGCAAATTACTTGTCTAACCTTACAGCTATAATTTTGTGTTGGCAAAATTTTATTTCATTGAGAACCATATTAGGTTCTTATGCCTGCGCGATAATGATGATCTTTTTTGCAGTGTGTTGATTTATATCGTAAATAATTTTATACATTTGTATTAAATTTAAAATAATTTTTATAATATATTTACATTAAATTTATGATATTTTATAAAACATTTTCGCATTTATATCACATTAGATTATGAAGTAACTAATTATACAAATAAATAAAAATAAATTTGGTCTGTTATAAAATAATATAAAACTAAGGAGAGGAATAGAGAGCAAAATTTGGAAGAGAATATGAGAGTGTATTATTGATGAGAAACAATATATATATATATATATATATATATAGTTACACAACTGAAATTTTAATAGAATCCTCCACAAGTTAGAGAGATAGAGTTCGCAGTAATTAATACCATAGACTTTTAGCCTATATAGATAATCAACTTATTTCATAACACTCTCTTTTGGATGTCCATTTTTTAGAGAATATGTCTCATTAAAATGTTACTAAAAAAACCTTGTGAAAAAAAGTCTTAGTGAAAGAAAAATAATATATTATTCTTTTATTAAATACTTATTGACATATTGACTCATTAAAAACCTTTACTAGAAAAATTCAATAGGACAAAACTTTAGTTAAAGAGAAAAAAAGTACAATGCGTATTTACTCATCCTCATGAAGATAAATCTTTAGATCTTTATGCACTCTAATTTTGTACATCAATTCTTTAAAACTTATAGTAGAAGCATAAAGTATGTTGATGAGTAAATTAACAATATCTTTGCTTGACTGATTGAACTTTAATATTACAATTCTTTCGGAGGATCATGAATGAAGAAAAAAATTTGATGAAATATACTTTTCTTATCTCCTCTAACATGTCCTTATAATATATGGTAGAAATTTCTTTCTGAACAAATAGACTGCACGTACTTTTCATCTTTCTTCATGAGTTGTTAAAATATCTGCATAGCTAAATGAAGCAGTAGCAGTACTTCATCCTTTGAATGCCATCAAGTAATTGTACCTCCACATATAAGTAAACAACTTAATTATAATCTAACATAATGTGGATCATACAAGTAACCTGCATTTTCATAACTAATCAAAACTAATTTTTACATGTTAATTGTAACATAATTCATATATATTGCGCCATGAAAATGTTAAAATACATGTTTAACTCAATTTAATTTATTAATATCCAGGAAGAACTATATCTTGTTAATAAAATTTATAAAATCAAGCCAAGTACGAAAAGCAAGATACATTAGTGCCTTATTACACTATGATATGATACTTCAAGACTAAGAGTTCTTCATAATTTTCTCAAAGTGAAAAAAATGGTTATCTTCTCGTCCCCACTATTGTCCATATAAAAATATTTGAATAACTTAATTATATATATAGATTCATAGAGAAAATCTCATATATAAAATGCTTGATCTTCAGGCCGAGACAAAATTTTATATTTTTCAATGTTTTTCATCTCAAACTCTTTCCTAAGGAATTTATAATCTTTGGAAACTCTTCAGGAGTTCCAATAATGTTCATAAACCAAATCATAACAAATTATATTCAAATATCTCTATAAAAATTCATGAACATATATCAATATTATTAAAATATACTTTTAATAGATATTCACTAATCAAAGTATCACTTTACTCATGATAGTATATAAAGTAAATATCAAAAGGATACTTTCAAAAATAAAATATTATAAAAAGAATATAATCATAAAATAATATAATATTTTCTTAACTATAAACATCATTAAGATGGTTCCATATAGAAACTTTGAATATATTTTTTGGGATCTCAATTTGCTTCCTTCAAGCATTTTTTTATATTTCATGAATATCATTATCTATCAGTCCATATAGAGCCCTATATAATTTAATCAAATAAATTTCTTGAAAATTTAACTTTATACTTTAAGCAACTAGAATCCTTCAAGGATTTTTAAGTTAGCATATCAATAGGCAACCAACTAACTCATTAGACTCATTTCAAATTTTCATAATTTGTCAGACTAATTAAATTATTGTATCGACCATATAAGGGTAATTATTTTCATAATTAATGTCAGTTACTTGAGAAAAACTCATGCAATAAGTTTGGTTTATATCTTATGACCCCATTACAATTTCGCACAAATACATATTTATTTTTTACTAGCTTAACATCTCTTGATGCCTATAAATTTTTAAAATTTACTTTTTCAAGCAAATTTAAATGCTACATTCGTCATTCTTATTTGGCTAATCAATTACATGTCTATATTCTCAATAGGCTAAATTCAATATCCTCATTATTTTTCATAATTTCAAGCGCTATAAAATATTATCGATATTTCTTTTATATTGATTCCATCTTATCCTGACATGACATAATTTACAGAGATCTCATAATTTTCGTTCATTTCAAGTACCTGAGTTTTTTCAAAAAACTTATTAGTCATGTCTAGGATCTCTTCTAGACTTTATTTTTTCAAAAACTTGACCATCTTACATATTTGTTCTTTTTCTTTCATTTTTGAAATTAATTTACCATGTTTTAGGCATTTCATAAATTTATTAATATAGACAGTTTGTCATTCATGGACTTCAATTATAATAGGAGCAATTTGCAGTTAGTATATGAGATTTAATTATCTCCATTTGAATCAGTAAATATATCTTGCAACTAATTTGCAAACTCTTGCAAATGAATTATCTTTTAAACTTTTAAAACTGTCATGTATGAGGATCAAGATATAATAATGATAATTCATTTTTAACTAATTTGTTTTTCCAGCTACTTATTTTCTCCCTCTAATGTCGGGATCCATAATAATTAACAAATTTAGCATATATAACTTTCTTATTTAAAAGTTGTAAATATTTAGTCGTAGATTATACCCGACATATATTTAAAACCTCCTTTTGAGGAGCCGTCTTAGTGCGTTGTGGTGGAGCATATATCGTACATTTAAAATTTCTCGATGGGAAATATTTGATTCCTGATTCAAAACCAATTATAAAGATGAGAATTTATAATAACTTATTTAGCTTACTGCGAATAAGTACTATTAAATTTAATAGAACTTCCTCTAAAAATAGGGATTTTTGTTATCATAATAATCCTTGCAATTATTTAGCAAATGATTATACTAAATCATCTTGAGTATAAATAAAAGCAATAAAGGGTTGCCTTATAATTATTTTATTACACATGTCATAGTCATTAAAGACTTGATGTGTAAATTCACCATCATTCTCAAATTTAAATTGTCTTAATAGTCTAATTTGGAAATTGTATTCTGTAACACCCATCGCCCAATCTCAGAGGACTAGACGACGAATGCCACATTCGGTGCCGGAGCACCATCTTATCTTACTTAATACCTCTAGATCATATATTAAAAGTGACTAAGTTTTCATAAGGATGCAAGCTTTTTTTTTTTTTTTTTAATAAGGCTTGAGAAAATTTCTATGAAAAATTCACAAGAGTTTCCAACTGAAAATCAACTTGCCACACGAAAAAAACAAATACACTTTCAATATTTGCTCCTCCAAATCCCAAAACTCCAAATCAACACCATAGATCACGCAACACTTCTATATAATCACATCAATCATCTTAGGCTCTATCATGATATTATATCAATCATTCAGTGAATTAATTATCAACAATCTTGCACAATAAATTAACAATAAGATAATATTACCTAATTAATCACAACTCTTATTAATTTACAAATTCAATAATTACTACCTCAATACTTTTTATAATATTTATATACATGCTATAATTATATCTGAAAATATGTCCTACCTTATCTTCTTTGATGCTACACCTCCGGTCTTCAAGTAGCATCCACTGCTCACAACTTGAGCGTGCTAAAATCAATGAGCTGAGTGGAACACTCAGTGGTGCTAAACAAAATACTTGAATACATCCCATATAAAATGCTTAGAAATAAATCATAAAATCCAATTATATTAAAAATTAGTCAAACATAAGCCACAGAAAAACTTAACCATAAGTTAACAAAATCATAAATATAAAATAAGTGTTCATTTAAAATACATTTCCGTACTTTCAATTAAAACATAACAAAAGTATTTTTAGCATTAAAATATATGTTTCATTACTTTCTTTATATCTTGGGGCTCAAACATACCAAGAGAAATAATAACAGATTTGATTCCGTATCATAACATATTTGGCCTTAGTCGCCAACCATAACATATTTGGCCTTAGGTTGCCAACCATATCATATTCTTAATCAAATTATTTGCGCAAATAATCATGCAAACTTTTGGTTGCATATTTATAATAATCTTTAAAAACTTCAAGTTGTAAGTTAATAATAATCATATATTACCTTTTGGATGCATCCATAATATATCCAAAAAAACTCAAATATAATTTCCCTTTATACGTTCTAGAGAATACAAATAGTTCAATTTGAACTCTTCGTGATTGCTTAATAATTAATTTACTTTGAGAACAAACTAAATATGAAAATTCATTATATTTGAAGAAACTCCTAATTCTTCAATAAATATCTACATAAAGATTACATTCTTCTTTTTGCATTATTATTGATCGGCATGATCCAACCAATCGTATCAAATAATAACGTAGATATATTCGTAAACTTCCGTTTTACAATCATATTTATTTCAATCATTATCTCTATATGATATCCATTCTAATGAATATATTTAGAATAATGCATTTTGCACATTTTTCTATGTAGTAATACTTGCTCTTCTTGAACATTTAAATTTTCTTTTACTACTAAAGCCAAATTTACCTTTCAATATTTTAGTATACAACAAATATATAACAAATATCCACATAATGTGCCTACCATAATTACTAAGATCATTACTTCAACTGTGATCTTATTGATATTCTCAATGAGAAGTATATCTTTTTCATTGTTCATGTCTATACCCAATATCATATATTATTGCATTCTCTTAGGGAATGCATCAAATCTAGTTGGGTGGATTTCACTACTCCCATATCCAGTTCAGTATTATATGTAATTCCATTCACTTCAGGGAATGAAGAAAATTTAATTGGACAAACTTTATAATATTAATTAGGAGCTCAATACTTTGCTCAATAATAAAAGGACATGAATAAATCCAAAATTTATTGTAAATTTTTTTCTCTTGATATTGCTACTTCAGAAGCATATTTGAGTTATAAATATTATTGAAAATTCTAGATAAAAGGCTAATATAGCTCCAAATATAATAATGACAATGTCTTAATCATATTTAAAACAAATCAGTTCACAAAATCCGTACCACTTGAATAATATATACCAATATATAACAATAGTAGAATAATCGATATGGATAATATATATCAATATATACCGATAGTTATACTAATAAAACAATAATTTAATATTGCAGAATTATAATAAGTTACAATTTTAGAGCTTTACAACAATAAATTCATCCATCCGTATGAGCTTTTTGTCATTGTACCTTTCTTTCAAATTATTCCAAAGAGCAAAAGGATATTTAATGATCAAATATTCAATAGAAGGGAATTATTGCCTTTGGAACTATTTCAATTAAATTCTTGATTTCTATCCTCTATTGTGTCTTTAAAGACACATAGCATCTAATATAAATAGTTCGTGCCCATAATATCAAGATTATAAATTCAAGATCTATAAGATTTAATGTCATGAAAATAATTATAACACAAAATAAAATCATAATAAATAATTAAATTATGAATTAAAAAATAAATAATTGAATAATAACAGATCTTATTAATAACTAAAATTGAATACATCTAAGAACCAATTTGATTATAAGATCCGAATATAACAATAATCTTTACGATTATATTTAACAAACAAACTAATGAGTTGTGGAAATATATACCACTTCAATAGTATACGCCAATATATGTTTAATAATTATAATAATAAAAATAATGAGCCAATGTTTAGATAATGAATACATAAAAAGAAGATAATAATAATAATGAGAACCACTACAGAAGCAAGAAAGATGCATTCATTAGCTATTCAAAATCACATACATTCCTTTTGTAAATTTTATGATAAATTGATATAAAATTTATTTGATTTGCATCATATATGTGATTCGATGCATATATATGAATTTCGTTAACTAAATAATATAATTTTCCACTCATCATAACAAATCAATAAAATAGTTCTCAAAATATATAATAAAATATTTACCTTTTAAAATTTGAATAAACTCTTACGTACGAGTCTTAATTTTGGTGGTCGTAAACAATAAGTTGTCCTATAAGAGGCGATTTGATTCAAAATAGTAATAGAACGAAAACGTAATGGTAGAACAAATCGTACTGATAACGTATTATAAAATAATATAAAAACTAGAGTTAGAAAGAGAAGGAATAGAGAGCAATATATGTGAGAGAATACAAGAGTGTATTATTATTTATGAAAAGTCACATATATATAATTACACTAGTGGAATCTTAATAGAGTCCTCCATAAATTAAAAAGATAGAGTTCGTAGTAATTAAAACTACAGACTTCTAGTTCATATAGGACATCCACTTATAGCATAATAAGTTTTTAGTTTTTGATTTTCTATCTTTTTAAAACTATTTTTTTTCTAAAACTATTTTTTTTTCTTTTGATTTATAATATGAAAAATTCTTCCAATTATCAAATCTCTACCCCAATAAAGATTTTTAATTAATAATAAAAATTTTAAAAATCCAAAATTTGAGACAAAATAATTAAATTATTTCACAGTTGAATTTTAAATTTTAAAATTATAATAACCGTTGAATATTATGTATACAATCAATTGAATAAAAATATAATATCCATGTATTGTAATAAATAAATAATACCTCAAGACATTAGAAAATAATAATAAAAATAAAAGTAATCTAAATAGAGAGGTATATAAAAGAAACATACAATTTTAATTGAAATAAAACTATTTACTTGTATATTTTGCGTAAATAAATGACATTAGATTTGTATAGATAGAGAAATAATAATAATAATAATAATAATAATAATAATAATAATAATAATAATAATAATAATTTTATAAGGATAAATATTATAAAAAATAATAAAAAAAGAAATGTAGAATTAAAAAAAAAACACAATTACATAAACTACTATTTGTGATATCATAAAATTTATTTTTTATTTTAAAAATAATTTTCTAAAAGGGAAAGAAAAAAATATTAAACAATAAACAAACAAGTTTTATTTATTTATTTTTTAAAAAAAAACAAAAAAACTTAATCGAAAGCAAAGCACCTTACTAAATAGATTGGAAATACTCGATTTTTTTTAAAAAAAAATCATGGTAATGGTTTTACTCTTTTGTAAACCACTTTGTGGTCTATTGTTAATAGTAGTTGTGAACTTTTATAAACCATTTCATGGTCTTATTATTATTAGTTATATACTTATTCAATAGTTATTATTTTTTATATTAGGTAACAGTTGTGAATTTCTATAAGCCATTTTGTGACATTTTTATTATTAGTCGTTAACTTTGAGCCTTTTTGTTAATCATGCACTTTTATAAGTCATTTTGTGACATTACTATTGTTTTGTTGTGCACTTTTTCAAATCATTGTACTTTTTATAAGTCACTTTGTGGCCTTATTATCATTAATTATGCATTTTTCAAAATGTGAAGTTGTTACACATTTTGCATAGATTATGCACTTTCGTAAAAAATTGTGGTTTCAAAGTCATGCTAAATTTTGAATTTAGATACAATTTAGTTAAGTCATAAAAGTTTTCTCACTTTCAAATCAAAACTTTTTAAGAGGTTAAATACGGCAATTGTCATTTTTTTATTTCTAGGTATATATTATGTAAAACGTTCACATCGTAAAAGAGTATGATAGAGTTAATAAAGAAGGTTTGAAGTGACGCTTCAAAGGGTGCAAGTAGACAATAAATATATGTCACGATCTAAAATCGTGGGCTGGACCGACACTAGGATCTAGATAAGCTCAAAGCTCCCGAAGCCCGTAGTAAGCCTAAATTACTAAAATCCATTTCTATTATTATTTGACTAAGGGAATAGTAAGCCCATATTATGACATTATTCATAAATTAATCAGAGTTAACATTTCTGACCCAGCTTTAATATTAAATACTCTTCATAGCTCGAGCTCATATCCATTTAATAAAAATACATTCTCATGTAAACATTTATTTGTTATAATATGATTAAACTATTCCTATCATATAGTCTCCAAATATTCAAAAAAACACTCCATAATTTTTTATAATCACATGATAATTTCTTTTACATAACCAAATATTAATTAAACATCCTAACTGTGGAATAAAATGTGCAAAAAACCCCAATTATTAACAAATAATTCATACTAATGTATTCGAATCTCTGCGGAGAAGGAAGCAGAGTCTTATAAACCAACGATACTTTTATTTCCTGAAAAATATTTATGAAAGGGGGGTGAGTTTCACTAAACTCAATGAAATTATAAATAATGTAAACCCACACATTCAGACAATATGCTTTCACAATATATAAAATAGACATTCTTTCACAAGCACATGACATAACATCAACATTTTCAAACAAATCACATTCAAATATTCACAATATGTGAAAATTGGTCAATAATGTCGCAAATCCACCTATTGACTCCTGGCCAATTTCCATTATAACAATATACATATATCGGGGAGCCAATCCCCATACCTAGCCCACTGACCTATATTGACACACGTCGTCCCAATTTTCACCCAAATATAAAAACACATTATTTCACATTGCAATTATTCACCAAATATATTCAATACAATAAATGCAACATATGAATGTAATCAAGGGCGAAAATTGTATAAATGTATGGAACCGAAATATTATATATAAAAAACTAAGATTATAGAACTGGAATATTATATTTGAAAGATGAAGAATATCAATATAACAATAGAAATAGGGAATGATTCATGATTATTTTAAATAATATAAAGAGTATATGGTATGCATATGAAATGCATGTGTGCAGGATGATGTGCACTATTTATTATTACTCACAGTGACCGCAGAATAAATTCAGGTCTATCATGGGTTCTAATTTGGAAGAGCAGTAGAGGAACTTAGCCGATTTAAAAAACACATATAGTAGAAAAAATACAATCAGATAAACGATTTCTTTAATTAAGAAATTAATTAATTAATTTAATAAACCTATCTATTTATTTTATTTTTCTAACTAAATTTCTAATATTATTTTCATAAAAATATAACTGTCCACCTATTTTAATATAATTCAACTTTTTAAAATAATCATCTTGTACACTAAACAATTATTCAAATAATAATTATAATGAACTCTATAACTATAATAAACCTTTAATTCAAAAATCCTCAATTATATATTTCTATTAATTCACTATATAACCTTACTATTTACCAGCAATTAATTAATTTATTTATTTTATATCTAGTGTAGATATCAATTCTATTTATTTCACCATAAAATATATTTATACTCTAAATTATAATTTAACACCAACAATAATAATAATTTCTCAATAATATTATTTATTTAACTCATCACATATATATTAATCAATTCTATCAAATGTTCGTCTTTATATTAACTATCATCAAAATATTCACTATAATCTATTTTTCATTTATTCAACTTTAATAATTAGTCTAACTCCAAAATTATTACACTTAAATAAATTTTATTTCTTTTAACTTTTTAATCAATAATAACTTTTTAATCAATAATTTCTTTTCTGCAGAATCATGCCCACATATAAATATTTAAATTCACTAATTATCCGTTAATAATAATTCTAACTAATTAAAATCTTCAAATATAATTCGTTAGCAATTTTATCAAATATTTATTTTCAACCCGAATTCACTTAAATTCAGTAATCATATAAATACACTTATTTCACTAAAATTTCATTTAACGCTCAAAATAATCGTATCAACTTAATTTAATTCATAATTGATCAAATTCTCAAATATCATAATATTTCAATACAATATTTTTCAACCTTATCACTGAAATTCATTTTTTTACAATAATTCATTTAATCAACTAGATAATTAGTTCTATTTTTTAATATATTCTATTTATTTAAAATCCTTCAATAATAATCACTAATTCTTAATAAACTATTTTTTTCATAATTTCAAAATATTAACAATAACTAATTAAATTTCACCATTTAATTTAATCTACTGATTTTTAAAATTAATTAAAATCCTATAATCACTTTTTGATTTACTAAATTTCAATTAATTCATTTTATCCACTTCCACAATTAATCAACTAAAAATATCAAAATCAATAATTAATATCCTATAATCAAATTAACTCCCATAAATAATATAATTCTAGACTAAAATCAATAAATCAACATATAATCCAACAATCAATAATTTACCAAAAATTCTAACAATATATATACCTTCTCAATATAACAAAATCAACCAAATAATAATTTAACCTCCTATAATAAATCAACTATCACAAATGCTTAATTTAACTAATTAATTACTAAAATCATCCCTAAAAATAATAAAATCCATCAAATATGCAAAATCAACAATTAATCCATCAACCACCTAATTAATAAAATTAATCAATCAAAATACCAAAATTAATTATCCTAAAATCAAATTAACCTCCTTAATTAACATAATCCCAACTAAAATTAACATATCTCAACCTATACTA
>CANUEP010198737.1:0-20066 GCA_947857235.1 Jatropha podagrica | reverse complement strand
AGAGTTTTAATTCTTTCTTTAATTAGGATTCCTAATCTAGTTAGGATTTATCACTATAAATAGACAGCACTATTAGCATTGTAAATCATCTTATTTTTCCTCATAATTTTAATTCAAAGGTTATAAACCTAATTATTTACTGTTCCACCTACAATCAACCCTATTCTAGCTTACTTGTTAAAAAAACTGACAGCCCTATAACTTCCCCCTGCGTCATAATTAATTTGTTTATATTCTTTGTTGTTGTGTTGTTTGATAAGAGACATTCCACGAAAATAAAATTATAGAAAAAAAATTAGAAATGCGAAATAGGAATCAAAAGCTTCACAAGAGAGAGATTGATTTAAATTGAATTTTCAATTCATAAAGGTAAAAACTTAGGAGAAATGGAAATACATTTCAAGTTTGAAACAAGAGAATAAAAGGTTGAAAATCATTTTTACTTGACACCATCCCAACTCCCACTTTTATTCTATGCTTGCTATTCAAAATTATTATGCCATGACACCTACATTTGTTAATTAAATATCTAAATAATTAGTATTTATTATGATATTTATGTTTATCAATAATTTCACGCAAAATTTTCAAATTCTCATTACTAATTTTAGGTTTATAGCTTACAGAATCTTGCATAAGGAAATTTAAGTGAAGATTTCATACTGATTGTTATTAATAGTTAAGGGATCATGCTGATAGCATTACACTTTCGAAAAATTTAGCATAGAAGTGGAACTGTATTGCAGACCTGCATAGGTCTTATGAAACTGCTTTGGCTGAGAAAATGAAATTTGAGGCTAACCGAGTAACATCTTAACATTTGTGAATTATGCTCTTTGAACCTCTTTTACTATACTCATAATATAAGTTGCAAGTTAGGTTTAATGAATGGCATGCTTTTAAAAAAGCCAAAAGAGATAAATTTGTTACTAAATGGAATGAATGGCATGCTTTTAAAAAGGCTAAAAAAGATAAATTTGTTACTGATATAAGACACAATAGAAACATCATTGAGTTAAATTCTTCAGTGGCAAGTGACTTGGCCTGCTTAACCATGTTGTTCATTTTATGTGTTTATTGAAGGCCATCTGACTAACTGATTGCTTCAACATAAAAAAAAAAAAAAAAAAAAAATAGTCTCATAAGTAGAGGAAAAGATTTATCAAAAAGAAAATTTCACGTGGGAAAGTCACTAAGAACAAAGATATATGTCTTGTTTTACAACATTTTTTAAATACCCTTTTTGTCTTATTAAATGATTTTGTACTGCAGGTGAATAGTGCACACAAATATGAAATATTTCTTGATTAATGGAGGGTAATTTTCTTTTTATCTTCCTATTAACTTTTTCATATGTATTTTTTAGTACTAATTACTTCAATATTTTTTTCTTAATTTATCAGTTTTCCATGTTAGAAGTCAAGATGGAAGCAAGATTATAAATGAATCCATTTGAGATTATATTCGAAAGATCAGCGCTAAATTTGTAATTGATGCTAACTGCTTACTTTCCGTTTTTGTACTAAAAAAACTTCAATTACTTACTACACTCGGATTTAAAGAGATCTGATTATTCGATTTTACATATTTTATTATTTAGGACCAAAATCTTATTTTACAGATCCATTAGAATTAAACTATCAACAAGTCACACTACAGTCATACTAACAAAAAAGAACAGGTAGAAATATGGTCCATGAAGGATTGCCAATGGGTATTATGAAAGAGTTGATGATGATGTATTCAAAGATCTATGTTTTCAGTTAAGGGTTATAGTTCAATACAAACATATAATTTTACAATGAACATAAGTTGCAATGATGATCATTAATTCATTACTGTATTTATTATCAATTACCATTCTACAAAAAAATTTATTTGATGAAAGTAACACTTCATTACTAAAGTTACAATTTGTTTGAAAATTCAAATGAATGATTTAGAATGGCTTAATGGAGATTATAGATTGCTCATACCAACAAGAATTCCATTCTATCATGGTTTTTCGCTGACCGGATACACAAATGAAACCAGAAAAGCTGTAAGGTTGAAGATACTCCAAACAGAATTCCATTCTATCATGAAAATTTAGTATATCAAAATAAAAATGTAGTAATCTAAAACTTCGTAGAAAGCAGCACAAAATTTTTCCATAAATCACAAAATCAATATTATAAATTAGAATCATTAAAAGGAAAAAATAAAATTGCAAAAGCAAAAATGTCTGTACATTGGTTGCGCCTCTGATTAAAATCTAATTCCCCTTATTCATGTATTCTCACTGAAACCTTAAATACGGAACAATGTCTTGCAGGACTCCACTAGTCTGGGATTTGATTTGAACTTTGGGTTTCCATAGAAAAGATGTGTAGGAAAAGCTTGAATGGGGGATGACAGGCATTTAAAAGAACTAGATTGGAGGGGATCCTATAGACCATAGAAAAACTTCGGTTGGTTCCTTTCGCATACTGCAGTTACATTTTACATGTCCATGAAGTATTTGATGGTATTACCAGTATGATAGGATAACGGAATGTTGGAGCTCCCCCACCAAAAAGATCATGCTCAGAGTGGCAATTGGTATACTTTCCACTCTATTGGGATTTAGACGTCTACTGCTGCCTGCAAGTGGGACATACTGTGCACTATGACCAATGACATCAAGCATATTTTGAGCCTGGAATCAGGAAATGATGTAAGGACTGTACGGAGGATTTTATCAGGGGCCTGCAAGACAACAGAGATGAAAAAATAACAAAATAAAAGAATAATGAAAGGTTCCCAGCGGTGAAAATTTAGGTAAGGGTTAAAAGCATAAAAAACCTTCTTAAGATGGAGATAAAAAACTTCAATAATGTTGATGGACCTCTTTGGCCAGTGCCATTGAAAGTGGGGTGAGGTGAAAAGGATGTTAATTTTACAAAATGCATTAAAAACCATGTAGTTTGTTCCTTTGCAGTTTCAAACTTGAAAGAGCATTTACCAATTTGGAGATACGCATTTGAGAAGTAAAAAGAGCATTTACCAGATGGAGAATTGATTTGTTTGAGTTGAGCAATTCTTGTTTTCAAATTCATCACGTATATGATTAGAGTGAACCAGCCTTTGAAATTTAGCTGATAGCTCTTGATAAGATTCAATCCCTGATGGCTGGACTTGTCTAATTGCTGTCTTTAAATGTTGCATTGTTACTTCAGAAGCATCAATGTACTCCTATCAAATGTAGAAAATCAAACTAATGAACAAGAAAAATAAACATTACTAGGACATGGAAGAAACTTGAGAACTTGGAAAACCTCAATGGCTGCTACAGCTGCTTCCCTGCAGATCAGCGATATATCAGCTCCAGTACAGCCCTCAGTAAGATGAGCTAGCTCTGTTATACTGACATCAGAACTGCATGGAATTTTACGCAAATGAATCTGAAATATTTCTTTCCTATCAGTCTGATTTGGAGGCCCCACATATAGCAGCCTATCAAAGCGTCCTGTTTAGATCTTTTATTAATTAGAGAGCCTCCAACTTTCAGAAGAAAAACATTACAAGATAGTGTAAGACTACTCTGAAATATGCATGCCTCTAGCATGTGAGGGAGAGAGGGAGAGAGAAAACCTGGTCTCAGAAGTGCAGTATCAATCTTGTCAGGGCGATTTGTAGCAGCAATAACAGTGACATTAACTCTTTGATGTAAACCTAAATCCGACAGAAGATTTAATCAGGTAAATGAATAAAATAGGGACATGATACATCCCAAAACATAAGGATATACAGGATTTCAAATATTGTTTCCTAAGTTTAGTGAGCATGTAACGAAACAAGACAAAATCCTTCAAAAAGAAACTCCCAACAGGGAATTTGATGCAATAATCATATCACTAACCATCCAATTCAACAAGAAGTTGAGTCATCACTCTATCAGAAACTGAAACCCCATCCTTTTCCTTCCCACGAATAACAGCAAGGCCATCAATTTCATCAAAAAATATGATTGATGGAGCATTGGCCCTGGCCTTTGCGAATAGGGATCTTACAGCCTTTTCTGATTCACCAACCCATTTGCTAAAAAGCTCTGGTCCCTTCACTGCAAAGAAATTCAGTCCAGCTTCAGAAGCTACTGCACGTGCCATGAGAGTTTTGCTACAACCAGGAGGACCAAACAATAAAACCCCTGTTGGAGGACGGGTGCCAATGCGCTGGAATGCATCCTGGTGCTTTTGAGGCCATTCCACTGCTTCCATTAGTTGAGCTTTTACCTCCCTCTGGCCACCTACATCTTCCCAATTGACTTTCGGAACCTCAAGTATTACCTATGAGTAGAATAAATAAGGAAATAATGATTGAATTGATTAGTTACTCCTCCAATTGCTGTATTATTTCCTTGTTCTTGTTAATAGAAATTCCTCCTAGAATGACAATTAATGGTTCTAACACCAATTATGAGCAAGACACTGAAGGCTGTGGAGAATGAAAAGAAAGAAACCTCCACTTAAATTTCTAGAACTGTTACAAACAGGTTGGTACTGTGAAAGATTCTGACATTCAAGCTTACTGGCAACATGGACGAATTTTCCAACTGCCTCTCGACTATCTAGTGCTTCCAATCATTCAGGTTTTCATGCTCACATAACAAGTTAGTAGGGTTGTATATAACAATGGAACTGGCTCCATAATATAGTTTCTTTAAACAATATGGAAATATTAGTGATACCTCTCGCATGGCACTGGGCCTCACTTTCATCCTGGCCTTCTCAAAATCTTCAAAAGCAACTTTTAAGATATTTTCTTCATCCGCCACAAAAGCGTCCTGAGAATTAGTGCCATTCTTAATGCTATCTGAAATTTCAGAAAAAGTCACATTGGAGCAACAAGATGCTAAAATCTCCAAAGATACAGGCATAGATATGAGACCTGAAGTTGCAGAAACTGCATATGTTTCTTGCATCTCACCAGTGCAACCAGATCTTTTTATCACAGTGCCAGAATTAGCTGCAAATGCAATAGGCGATCCCTTGAAACGCAAATCATTATAAGAATTTCTGGACT
Organism: Jatropha podagrica; assembly: GCA_947857235.1. Classification (NCBI taxonomy): domain Eukaryota; kingdom Viridiplantae; phylum Streptophyta; class Magnoliopsida; order Malpighiales; family Euphorbiaceae; genus Jatropha; species Jatropha podagrica. Next base: position 15,023 of record CANUEP010198737.1, on the reverse strand, counting down.
TGGCATAATTTCTGAGACAAACCAAGGCTGCCTCATTGCAGAGGGCAGTTAAGTCAGCACCCACAAAGCCATGTGTAGCAACAGCGAGGTTTTGAACCTGCATATCTGAAAGAGAATGCTCCATTTGATCGAGAAGAGTATTCAGTATATCGAGTCGTTGTCTTGGAGATGGAACAGCTGTATGAGAAAAAAATGAAACAGATATCAATGGTATGGCTGAGACGAACTATGCTTAATAAGACAGCACATGAAACAATTCATTGATCTCCACACTAATACATTCATATAAAAAAACCACAATATACATTTATAGCATTGAATCATATAATTATCTATTTAGACAAATTGGGTCTTGCAAAAGATTTTCTGTTATCCATATAACTAAATGGAGAAATTGTTGGTGATCGGAATCAAGTATTCTGAGAAGTCAAGACCTGTGAACATAGTTAGTAATGTTATAACACATACTCATATAAAAAGCCTTGCAGTATAAATTTGTATAGATATCTAAAAGGAAAAATATGGCCACAAGAGTAGAATTGGTAAAAGGACTAAATATCACAAGAGGTGAAAAGTGGGAGGGGAACCAGTTGGAATCACCTATCTCAATTTCCCTATCAAGTCTTCCAGGTCGTCTCAATGCAGGTTCAATGCTATCAGGTCTGTTGGTAGCAGCGATAATAAGTATTCCATCACTCCTACTAATCCCATCCATCAAATTCAATAATGTGGCCACCATTCTTTGAGATAGTTCTTCACCTCCATCCTTTCGTGCAGGAGCAATTGCATCCAATTCATCAATGAAAACCTGCACAAGGATGACAATTAGTTAACCATCCTGTTTAAAACAGAGTAAACGGTGAATTTTGAAAGGTACAACCTTCCTAAATCAGGTGATCCTCATTAACAAGAAGCTTGTGAGATTATAGTTTCCAATAGCACAGTTCAAATTTAAATATGTAAAAGTTAGTTTTAGCTGCAATTTTAACATCAAGCGGTACAAGGAAAGGATATGGAAAGCCTAACATTATTCAGAACTCATTCTTGTTAAATCACTTAATCAAAGTAGGTTTGTGTTTCTGCAAATGAATTTCCATTGTCAAACTGAATATTGAAAATGAAATATCTTCTTTAAAATATTTTTGAAGTTTCAAAAGAATATTTATATATTTCTAATTTAGATATGGTATATATTTATATACTTTTGAATTACCTGTTATATATGCCACTTCCACAGAAGAGTAGAAGGAAGACATGGCTCACACTGCTCATTAACTAGATATCCTATATGCTAGTGGAGTATTATTATGCAAAAACAAAAAGAGATCCTTAGTAGGCCGTGAACACCAGGGAGAAGTGTCTATTGGGGGAGGAAGAGAATTCAATAATTATGATTGTAATAGAAATCTGTTAGACAACGATAACTGAAGCCAGCAATTACTAATTATTAAGTAAAAGAGGACTAAGAAAGCCAGCAATTACTAATTACAGATCCACTTAATGATAAGTCAACCGTACTAATTACAGCCATGAATTCGTGGAACCATAAAGTCAGAAAAATCAATCATGCTGGATTTGGTAAATAAAACTTTAATCATCATATCTTGATATGGTACTATCTCCCATTATAGTATCAGTAATACACTCATCATTTTCTTTGTTCTGATTCCTAGTCTCTTTGGAATCAATTTTTCTTTGAAAATATCTGGGAAGTGCATTTGCTTCACAACTAATTTGAAATTTTATTTTGAAGAATTAATTTGCATAAGTGAGGCAAAAGGTCTGTAGTTCTAGCTCATAATGAAATAGCACACCCCGGTGGAGAAACCAAGGTTCTTTAAGGGAGAGTTTTTGATTGAATAAAATGGGATAACGTTAAAATTCTCAATGGATTTAACATAATTGAAGAGCTACCGCTGTTAAATTTCTCTTAATTCTTGTTTCTTTCAGAGGACTACTTAGGCTCCTCACTGCATTCATCCTATTCTATTTTATATTAAGTCCTTTCAGAAAGGGGGAGGAAAAAAAAAATAATACACCTCTGCTAAATTTTTCATTTCCAAAATATATGGGGTCATAATACATTTGTGAAAATATACATGAACAAGTAACTGGAACACAATATTGAAAAGAACTTCTCAAAAAGTTGGATTCAGATACAAAGTTAATCAAATTAGTAATGTAGTTAGCATAATATCGATAACAAATTTGGTACCTGATAAAGTTGAGAAAACCAACCACTTACAGAGTACTCAATATGAGACACTTAGACCAAAAAAAAAAAAAAAATCAACATGAACCATCTGCAGAAGTTTTGGATCCCCACAAAGTGTAAAAGGTCAATTAAGAAGGGCTTGTCCAGAGATAATGGTAGATGCAACTTGTTGACTCCATATACACAGTTCCAGGACAGTAATGTGCATGATGTAGCTATAGACTATAATTACTGTAACATTTGCAGTTTAAAACCAAAGTGGTTCATCAACTCCATAGTTATTTTTAAAACAGTTACATTCCACTGTTCAATTTGCTTGAAGAAGGAAACACTCCTTATAAATTAGAAAAAGATAAGAATCAAGAGAGAAAATCTAACCACGGCAGGTGCATCTCGACTAGCCGAATCAAAAACTTCATGAATTGCTCTCTCACTTTCTCCATGATATTGACTTATTATCTCAGGACCATTCACAGAGAAAAGGTTGACTCCAGCGTCAAATGCACATAGTCGAGCCAAGGAAGTCTTTCCTGTGCCAGGTGGGCCATGAAGAAGCACACCCTTTGTAGGCCGTAAACCAAGACTAAATAGTTGCATCAATATAAGCAATACTAAAAGCTCACATGCAGGAAAATTACATCAAATAGTACCTAGTTAACGTTTCTATCTCATGCAAGGTTACCATGCTTAGGACTTTTATTTCAGATATTATAATGTATTTGTCTCCTTTTAGAGTATTATTTATGTCTATCTACAATATATAGAGATGACGAATATGGAGAAACATTTGAACTGACTGAGAGGGATATCAGTATTTCCAAAATGTCAATAACAAATCTTTCAATAGTTAAATTTATTTACAATACTATAAATAAACTTGCTTTTAATTTTAGTATGTCTATAATATATTTTGCTTCCCAAATACTGGCACAAACACAATCATGAAATTCTAAGTTCAAATATATTTAAATTTAAATAAGAAGCCTAACAGTGTAAAGTAGTTGGTTAGTACATTGTTCAACCAATGGGGAACTTCTAGGTTACTTTCTCTTCATTCATTCTCAAAGGATTGATGGGTGTCATCATGTTGAAGCACATTTCTCAGTTATAAAGAAAGTCATCATGATGTTTTAAAGCATGTAAAGCAGTACTTGAGTAATATGCTCAACAGAAATTATAATTCCTAAAATATCTTAGTAATTCCTAAGCTAGTTTAATTATAAAGCATTCCTCAAAATTTAATGACAAGACTCTTTATCCTTAACAGGTGTTCTAACATGTCAGTGTCTACAACATTCAATCACGAAAGTAGATATCAAGGAAACTTCCTTAAGCACAACTTACTAAGATATTCAAATGAAACATTTTTTTGAGAAAAACAAAGAAAAGAACACTTAAAGAACTTACCTCAATAGAGAGTTCTTCATGGATGACATAATTGTTTCCTTCAAAACAGCATACTCCTTATGTAGACCACCTAATTTTGATATATCACTGATGATGTTTTCAGAACGCTTGTGCTCAACTTGCATAGATGGAACTCCACTCTTTGGGAGAGTTTCAATTACTGAATTCATTGGCAGATGTAAATATACTTTCGTCTCATGATTTATGTAAAAAGCATATTTCATGTGTTCTGCCAATTCAGGAGTTAGTGTATAAATACTATTTTGTTCTTCAATCAAATCTTGATTTGTTTTATTGGCACTTGTGACAAGGAAAAAGCAAAGCTCTGAGAGAATAGGGATAGCCACAAGATTTCCACATATTAGAATACGAGAAAACAACAATGAAGCAACACAAGATTGCAGAAGTTGTTTGGCATGTTCGTCCTTTAAGACCTCTTTGATATCAAATGAATTAACACAAGTATTAATTGAATTAAATAAATTAGGTGTTCCTTCTTCACATCTTGATGAAGCTGATTGAGTAGGACTAGCACAGCTCAGCTTGGCCTGATGCAATGGTGTCCTAGGGGACGAAATCTTCCCACTTTCAGGTTGAAGTTGTCCATGTGTTTTTTCTGCAGAATTCATCGTGGCCATCATATTACTGCTCAGTTTTACTCTCTTATTAATAGGAACCAGCTCCAAGTGCAATTCATAGCAATTTTGAACTGTGAGACTATCAACGTTTCTATCATACAGATTATTATCCCCATTTACAAGACCAGATAAATATTGACTTTGTACAGGGTAAACAAATGCAATCCTTCCTGAAGTGGGACAGCCCATTGTATATGAGAGGCTGGAAGACAACCGCATTCCATTCTTCAAAACCTAAACAAAAAGGGCAAAGATTAAGAGCCTGTGTTCCATATATTCATCCCATGGAATGTGAAAATCGAACAAAAACCCGTACAAATATTATGTAATACTGGCAGCTTCCACTGAAAAATTAAACATTTTTCCCCAATATTTTCCTATTCTCAAATTTTATAGACTAAATTAAGGTTCGAAACTGACCTGAGTACATATTTATTGGATGCCAGGAGCAATATGCTGAAGCTTTGAGACATAAAAATGCATTGATAAAGGAGTATTGTAGTATTTGTCATGGTGAAAAAGTATTCTCTCTAAATGAAGCTAAGTTGGTGGATCATCTAGAATAAACTGATTTAGAAGCTCTAAAATTTTCCATAGAGCGGAATGGAAGAAAATGGTGCACATAGCTGACCTCAATTCTTAAAGTTTAGCTGAGCTGAGAAAGTCAGTGACATAGAATAACCATTTACTGAATTCTAAACAGACTAGGCAACTTAGTCACCTAGCTTATCACAGAAAATTCCAGTGGATGAAAAATGAATTGATGGCTTTAAGGAGTACATGCTATTCTATCATGGGAATTTTCAAATGGATTGAGAATAAATTAGTTGCTTCTAGGATTACATGCTAGCTAAATATTCTTGCATAAAATGGAAACCAGTTAGATGTAATTCCTCCAATGGATTTTAGGACTTCGTCAAGGATAATGCATAGAAAGGCTTTTGGGGGAATAAATGTTTCTTAGCTTCAAAGATAGGTTGCTTAATCCCCTGAATTTTGGTTTAGTGGGAAGCACTTGTTGAATGTATGGCTTGTCTCGGGCTCTAGTTCTAATGGAGAACTTTGTTTGAGAGAATGAACTATTCCATGGCATCCATAAAATCAAGTGGAAATTATTACTTTGACACTTCAAGTATATTATAAAAGAAATAATATTTTTTCAATAGAAAAGAACTTAAATATTTTCTATTTGTAGTTTTAATAGGACAAGAATGACAAATTAAAACACACAGGTACAAACACAAGTTCCAGCGGGCACAAACGATCAAGTAATGCTTATAAAGGTTAGTAACTTTCCCTTTATAACAGAAGTGGGATCCTTATTTTTATTTGATCTTTACACTACAGGGTATGTGCTCATGTGGTTCTCTCTATCTTAGACTCACTCAAGTTCAATTAGATAAATCATTTCCCTGGTGTATGTAAATTCACGCCTTGGTACCCTATAATACTACAATATTATTCCTTTTTTCTTTGCAGTCAAAGAAAAAATAAAAGAAAAAGACAAACTAAAATAAGATGTCATATGATTTAACAGATATGGAACCCCGATTAAAGAATTGCATGGTAAAAAAAATCAATCCACAGAGAAAGATCATCCTATTGAAATATTAATATTGATATTGTCTTGTAAGAGGGTCTTTATAAACTAATACTAACTCTATCCAAATTCACAGCATAACTAGATAAATTTTAATCATTACTTTCTTTGCCCAATTAAAAAAAAAAAAGGGAAGAATGAAAAAGAAGGTCAAACCTTGCAAGAGGGAAAGACCATAGCAAAAGCAAAATAGTTCCCTAATTCATTAGATTTTTCATCATCCAAAGACTCAGCCTCAAACTGCCTAGTACATTCCTCTGATATTGAGCAAAGAGGAAAGCTATTTGACAACATTCTCTTTGAAGCAGCAAGAGAAACCTGTAAAATGATCAGAACAATAAATTCAGCCAAAAAGTAATTAAGAAAGGAAATGATGATAAAAAATGACCTATGTTAAGAATCTCTATCAACTGCTATAATGATGGAACAAAGACAAAATAGTTAAAAGAATAAACGAAAGTTAGTCAATGTTAACGAGAGTAAAGCAAACAACAGTCAAGCCAAACACTGGGTGCATGCATTATTATTGTCAAACAGAAGATTAACAAACATTGCTCAGCATCCATACAAGAATACTTTACATAAATGTCATTGTTCCAAAAGAGGAAGTTGCTATCATCAACATATCAGTTGGTATCGAAAGTTTCAATGGGAATGTACCACTGGCAAAGGTATATAAAATGAATGCAAATGCAGAGACAAGTACTGCTCTGCATCAGAACACACTGGTGTAATATGAGTAGTCCAAGAAATCTAACATGATAAAGAAACAAAAGGAAAACTGATTAATCATATAGAGTCGTGGTAACTCTGCAACATTAAGTAATTCTCCTATCAATATTCAGAGCTAAATAATTAAATTGATCAATCTATCTTAAAACTGTTCTTCACTTTTTTGTAAGAAAGATGCTGTGGATCAAATTTCTCTTTGGACAGAAAATTGAAGTAATCTTTCAAACATCCCTTCACAAATAGTATACAGCACAAAAACTAACAACTATTAAGCAAACAAATATCTAGAGAAATAATCAATTGTATAATATATAAGAAGATGGCTAATTACCGATACAATGGAACCAGGGGAAAGCGAAGATGCAACCATGGAAGACTCTGAAAGCCAAATTTTAGAACTTCTAGATTCCAGTTCAACATCAGTGACTTGACCAATGAAAGCAGATTTACCAATCACAGAAGGAAATCTTCTTGATGCTTCTTCCAAAGATAGGATGACATCTTGTTCACTGATTTCTAAATCTTGAGAAGATAGCAATGATGGTGTTTGAGGAGAAGGAGACTGGTCAGAAATTGAAAGCCTTGAGGCAGTCTTTGAATGCTTCTTCATCTTTGAAGGCATCTCTCCCACAATTAGGGATGGCAATGGGGCTAATTGTGGCAGTGGGGCGGATATCTGCAAAAAACAAACTACCCAAATCCGAACCCGTTAATAATTTAAGTACCCAAACCCTTCCCAAATTCGTTAAGGAATAAACCCACAATACCCAAATCCATTTAGAAATACCCGCATACTACCCAAATCCGCATAAATACCCGTTTAATCACATTTATTAAATCCATCAAATACAAACCTGCATGAAACCTGAATCCAAACCCAAAGAGCAACAAAAGAAAATACATAAAAATTCAAAACCATACAAAAAAAAAATCAGGAACAAATTCAGCTTATTAACCCTTATTATTTCTTGATTCTTGCAGGTGGATGACCACCCAACACTTCTGTATCTTGTTAAATTTGATTGCATTTGTCCAGACATTGTTTCAAAAAAGCAAACCCGGTAGCTCTGCACTCTACAAGACAATTCTTTTAGGTCCCTGTATTTTTTATATATTTATATAATACTAATCATACTACAGACTATCAGGAAAAAGAAGGGGAAAAAAGAAAAGGAGATGGGCTATCGCGAATCTAAAATCCCTTGTATAATGGCCATTCATAAATTGGTACAATTATAACATTCTCAAGATATCAAAAAATTAAGAGTAAAAGCAAACCATCATCATATGAAACAAATGGAACTGTTGCAGAAACACATTTCTTTTTTTTTTTTTTTTTGCATATAGAGATATTTCACATTTTGTACAAAAAGCTAAACCCATAAATTAACTCAACAATTCACAATCTCTGTCCGTTTTTCTGTGTTTATTAAAAAAAAAAAAAAAAGGAACAAAGCACAATGAAAAAAAATCAAGAACAAACCTGTGGCTCTGGCCGCAGAAGTGCAGAAATCGGGAGGGCGAGGCGATCGATGGCCAAGAGAACGAAAGCAACGTGAAGGTCTTCAAGGAAGACTATGGCTGTAGAAGTGCAGACAACGATTGCCGCGCAGGGAAGGGAGGAAGGAGAAGAGAAAATACGTTTCAGTTGTTCGAGACTTGAGGGAACTTTTTGCTTGTGTGATAAAAATCTAACCCTAGCCTAAAACGACGTAGTTTGATTGTAAATTAATTTGTTTATGATTTTTGGTTTATTGGTATGATTGGATTGCTAACATATTATGCTTTTTATCAAACTAGTTTTTTTGAAAATGCGTTACATGTAGATACTCGTTATTTATATTCGTTATATAATTTTTTTTATTTATTTCAAAAGTTTATTATATATATCAATTATACTGAAATTAATATTATACCTACAAAATAAATTAAAAGATATTACAAAATTATTCATAGACATTATATATCTGATTAAAAATATTATAACAACCAATTACTAATATTGTATAAAATATTTAAAATAAATATCATTCTTACTTATTAATAGTTTGAATATCTTCAATATCACTACAAGTGTAATATCATAACAATAGTTAAAAAAGATATTTAATCATATGCTGTAAAAATAATAATACGAAAAATATAATAATAAAGATTACTAAATTCAATTTCATAGTAAGTTCTAATTTCTCCAACTTCTGTTAAAGGCAATGTTGAGATTATTTGATTGGAGAATTGGGTATTATGTGACTGAATTAGGTATTATGTGACCCTTGTATATTACCGCTGATATAATTATTTTGTTTATGATTTATTGTATCATAATGAAGAGCATCAAGAAGTCCAAGCGTCTCCTAGAGCTTGAGTCAGCAGATCGGAGGACTCAGGTCTATCTTGGTCTCATAAGGCGAAAAGAAAAACATTTTGTGTGTACTTTCTAATTTATAACTTTAAAAAGAAATAAAAAGATATAAGAATACTAAATTATAATAAATATAAATAACAATTAGTCTATTAATTTATAAATAGAGAGAGTTAATATTTACTACAAGAAGAAAACATGATCACAAACTTAATAATTTCAATTCAAAATAACAAAAGCAACAAATTATTGATGGCGAAAAATAATCAAAATTAAACATTTATATATAGTGGTATGATAAAATAAATTTCTAATTAGAATCGTATTAAAGAATAAATTTCTAATTAAATTAGAATTAGATTAAAATTATAATAATAATTAGAATAGAAAAATTAACACAATGTGGTCTCAACTTAGCTATTAAGACTAAATTATCCTTAATAATATTTTTTATCAATTAGAATATATAGGGGTATTTCGGGACCAAATGCTCCCCACATTTTATATATATTATAGATACATAATTAGAATCATATTAAAGAATAAATTTCTAATTAGAATAGGATTAGATTAAAATTATAATGATAATAATTAGAATAGAAAAATAAACACAATGTGATCCTAACTTAGTTATTAAGACTAAATTATTCTTAATAATATTTTTTATCAATTAGAATATGTAGGAGCATTTTGGGGGCCAAATGTTCCTTCCTTCATACTTATATAGATAGATTATAAATATTATAGATATTATAGATTATAGATAGATAATTAGAATTGTATTAAAAAATAAATTTCTAATTAGAATAGGATTAGATTAAAATTATAATAATAATTAGAATAGAAAAATAAACACAATGTGGTCCTAACTTATCTATTAAGACTAAATTGTCCTTAATAATATTTTTTATTAATTAGAATACGTAGAGACATTTTAGGGCATTTTAAAGACCAAATGCTCTCCATTCGTACTTTTATATATTTTGTAGATAAAGAGAAAATGAAACTTATTTTTTCAAACCTATTTAGCATGAAAATTGGAATTGGTGTAATGAAAAGTATGAATTTAAATGAAAAAGCAATCTGCAAGTACTATTTAGTTGTTTGCTTCTTGAAAAAAAAAAGAAGAAAGAAAGAAATAGTTGTTCTAGTAATCCCTATCTAATTGTTTGCTTAAAAAAAGTACTATTTAGTTGTTATTAACTTATCATAATATTAAATATTTAAACATTTAAATTTATTTAAATTACAAATATCATATCCAATCGAAATATTTAAATTTTATATATTAATTTAATAATTCACACTTGAAAATTAGTTATTATGAAAATACAAAATAAATTTATTTAAAATTGAGTTGATTTTGCAATATCAATTTGTTCATATTTATTTTTCTTTTTACATATTTAATTAAGGATGTAAGCATAAAGGATTACATTAGGATGCAAAATTAGAATTTTTTTAATTTATTGAATGTGAGACAATAGCTTTGCATAATTTTTAAGTAAATAATAATGTTATAGTTAATTCCATTTAAATTTCTAATTACTTTGTACATGAATTTGATTTAGTTATTGACAAATTTCTCAAACGATCGCTTACAAATAAAGATTCAAATTCCAATTGTTCAAAGCATCCCCATTCGAAAATCAACATAGATGGTCTTCCTTTTGATCCAGGATTATGGAAAAAAATTTCAGACTATCACCCTAATAATCGTGATAAAATATGAAGGGTCTATTAGCAAAAGGGTCCATGTCAACCTTTTGACTATGATTTTCCACAAAGAAAAAATTGAAAATATTTATCATCGATTTGTTCCTTTTTAGTTTAAAAAATATAGTAATTGGTTAAAGTATAATATTTCAAAGGATGCAGCTTTTTGCTAGTGTTGTTATTTGTATAGGCCAGATATTTGAGATCAAGCAAGTGATGATACTTTTATTGTTAATGGATTTATCAATTAGAAAAAGATAGAAAGATTTCAAATTCATGTAGGAGTCCAAATTGCAACATCCCATTTTTCAGTGTCTGAAATTTTGACTTATCGATCTGTAAATAGTACCACCGATCTGGGGCTTGGTATTATTTTAGTTTGAAAAATTACTGCTTGGTTCTAATATTTTATTAAATATTTATGGAGCATTTTTGCATGATTTAGGTGAGTGAAAAATATTTCATGAATATTTTTAGAGAATTTAAGTAACTAGTGAATAGTATTTTTTGGTGTAGTATTATTAAGGAAAATTACAGAATTATTTTAATGAGGTAAATTTAATAAATATGTAGAGTTAAATAATAATTTGTAGAAAAATATTTGGTGAATATTTTGGACCCTTGAATGAGAATGCTGAGGACTAAATCTTAGTCATCCATTTGACATAAAATGAGAGGTAGCAAAATTTGATTTGGACACTTCAAAGTCAACTACCACCTTTCTATTTCTTCTTCTCCTTCTCCATTTTCATGCCAACTTCCTGTCACTCTCTACCATTTTTCTTTCAATTTCTCTACTCACTAAACTACCACAAATTAACCAAATTAAACCATAGACTACTGATTAAACTTGGAGAATTAAGTATAAGAAGTGATAATTGGTGATAAAATTTAAGTAATTTGAAGAATAACTACAAATCAAGTAAGTTACAAATTTTAATTTTAAGGATTTAATTAAGGATTTCATAGTATTTATATGTTAGATTAGACTTTAAACCATGTTCCATCTTCTTCTTTTGTTATTTCTTGATTTTAGTATGTGTTTTTGCTACTTTGAGGAAGTGGCTGAACCATCCTCTAAGAGCAAAGGAAAGAGAAAGTTTAAGCTTTCTAAGCTTGTTTTGAAGTTTAGTGCAAGTATTTCTTTCATTCTCTTTCATTTATTTAAGTTTTCAATTCTTAGGTTTTAAGTGAATTTTGAGAATTTTGTATGTTATGTTGAAATCATTGAACTTTTGAATGTTTAAATGAGATTTTAAATGTTTTCTAAGCATCAAAGCATGCTTGGTTGGAAAGGAAAATATTTCCTCTCTTTTTACTTAAGGAGGCTAAACCTATTTAGGGTGAAGAGTCTTGGTTTTTCCTTTTCTTGCTAAATTTTAGTTTTAATGTATTCTATGATAAATAATTATATAGTGGTTTAAATCTCTAATTTGTATTTTAAGTATTTATGAAATTATAGGATTTAAAGAAAGCTTCAAATATGTAAAAACAAAGAGTTTATGTTTAAATACTACTAGTAAATATTTTTAATATTTTTTTATTAAGAGTTTATGGGATGGTAAGGCTTGATTTTTTATTTTTTTAAAGTTGATTTGAAGTTCTTTTATGTTATATTAAGTATATATTTTGAACATGTAAGTCTTGAATCTCATAAGTATGAAAAATGATAAATTTTATAAGTTGTAAATCATAATGAAATTGAGGAAAATATGTTTAAGTTAACTATATGTTTTGAAAATGTAAGTTTTGATGCATAAGTATGAAAATAATAAAGTTTACTAAGTTGTAAGTTAAGTGAATTTAAAGTAAAAATATTTAAGTTATGAAATGATTTATGATGAGAAGATTATTAAGAAATATTATGAATTAAAACGTAAAGAATTGATTTTGCGCTCTTGTATGCTTTGGTTGAAAATATAATATGATTTTGATTCAATTATGTAATATGAGTATGCTCAGCTTCGATGCTATTATGTTATTAAACTATGATCATATGTTAGGCTCTGGATGTCTTATGTTTAAGCGAACACGCTTTGCATATGTAAGTAGACTTTTAAAGCTTTTATGATATGGTTGGCGACCTAAGGCTAAGTTTGATATGTTATGGAATCTATGTACTTATATTTCTCCTAAGTATATGTGAGGCCTCATATGAACATATTAAGTAATGTAATTATTGGATTTTATTATAAAATCATGATTTGGAATTCTTATGATTTTAATTATTAAGTATTATTTTTATTGTACGATAAAATGTAACATGATTTCTATATTAATATAAGAGTTATTGAAATGATAAATTTAATTTGTTTTTGATTATTTGAAAGATAATTAGATGTTTAAATGGAAGTATTTCTATGGTTGTTTTCATGATTTTAAGATAATATATTTTTATACAATTTAAGCTTTAAGTATGTTATTATTTTTTTGGAAGTGAGGTTTATGTCTTTCAATGACATTTTTATATGATTGATTTGTTAAGATTTTATATCTATGTATTTTTTTATATTTTATATTTTAAAAATGTTGCTTTTGTTTAAAGAAAAAAAAAGTTATATGTTTTTAAATAAGTATTTTATATATTTAATATTTTGTCATTTTATGATTATGTTTTTCTTATGATTTATGATTTAAAGGATATTTTTATGTGATAGATATTTTGATTTTCTACCTAAGTAATATTATAAGTTTAATGATTTAAGAATGTTGCTTTGAGCACCACTGAGTGATATACTCAGCGTGTTGATTTTATCACGCGTAGTTTAAAGACAATGAGTGCTGCTCAAAGATTGAAAGTGTAGCATCAGAGATGAAGAACATATTTTGGTAATATAGATTTGTTAGTATGTATTTTAAAAAGTATGACATGTATAAATTAAATGGTATATGGAGTATGTAAAGTACATAAGTTATGAATAATACGTAAGTTAATTAATTAATGCAAATAAATATTTTATGGATGAATGTGGAATTGTAATCTAAGTTAGAATGTATGTTAGAACCATAAATGTGATGACATTAATATAATGAGTTAGCATTGTTGATTGATATGTGGAATTATAAAAGTGCTTGAGATATTGAGTTGCTTATGGAGTTTGTTGAGGTTTGGTGGTTAATAGTAAAAGTGTTTTGTTTTCACTTGATTTGGCAAGCTGAGATTTTAAAGAAAACACTTGCAGTTTTTCCGTAGGAATTTTTCAAAATATTTTTAGAAAAAAAACAACTACTTGCTAATTATTTGAACACTTGGCCATTTCTAATATCTAATAAGATTTGTAAGTTGGTTAAGACGGTGCTCCGATACTGAATGTGGCACACGCCGTCTAATCTTTCAGGATCAGACGGTGGATGTTACACAAGTAGTGCTCATAACAAAGCTTGGAGCACTTGCCAAGATTTGATGAATCAAAAGCATCATATTTATTTAAAAATTTAATTATAAATTTCAACTAATGAAAAATTATTTTCTATGTTAAGAATCAAACTAGAAAACCAAATGTGAATAATCAAACCCAAGTGAAAACCTGCAAATCAAGTAAAAATCGAGCTATATCGCTGTGTTGGACGAAGCTAATTCAAATCGAATTGAAATAGTCTAATCAACCCTAGATTTTTTTTTTGTTTCATTCTTCCTTCTTCTCCTTAATTAAGCAACAATAGTTGTTGGGCTCTCTCTCCCTTCTCTCAATTTCTGGCTACTTGAATGAACCGGTGCTGTCTCCTTCTCACTGACATGCCGTCCTCCTCTCTTCCCTGGCTCTTGTCTCTAATGAATGCAGCGTGTAAGCAGGCTGCAAATCTGTGACCCTCCCTTAGCAAGCAACGCAGCCTCACCTCCACCAGTTACTCGTGATCTCAGCTTAGTCAACGGCACCAGCATGCCCTCCGTCAATGGTGAAGCTCTCTCTCTCTCTCTCCCTCTCCGTTTGATTCCAGTCAACATAGTAGTAAGACGGGTTCAATATGACAAGTTAGGAGACCAATCTCGCGTAATAAGCATTGTAAATGGTCCCCTCTATCACACCCTACCCCACTATTAGGTACAACATGTCACCTGTAATATACTTAATAAATAATAATTATTTATAAATACCTACTAAGTATGCTACAAGGGGCTTTAAATTTTTTTTTTTTTTTTACTCCTTTACAAATTAAAATAACAAGTAGAATGTAGTTATTAAAATGAAACTTATATAAGTTCTTTTAACACATTCATATATCATAGTAGAAAATATTCTATCAGTAAATAATTGCATAAATAAGATATAACTTCTATTAATACTACATAAAATAAGTGAATCAATAAAATTATTAAAACAATTACTTTTACACAATCATGAATGGTTCCAT
>CANUEP010198716.1:0-34290 GCA_947857235.1 Jatropha podagrica | reverse complement strand
CACGCCTATGTGTGTCGGGGTAGGGGTTCACACACGCCATTTTCATTTCTTCTTCCTTCTCCATTTTCATTCATTTGCTTCCACAAATTACCACTAAATAACCTAATTAAACCATAGAATTGAGATTAATCCTTAAGAAATGGATGGCCTATTGAAGTGCCACCCCCATCTCATAATAAGCATGTCCGCTTATTTATAAGGGCTGATAATCCTAGCATACGATCATAGTTCCACCAAATAAAATGGGCTAATAACCCAAGCATGCTCACATATCGCAATACATCTCATCATACTACATGTCAAGCATGTATAGTAGAGCCTAAAATAAATGCATTCTCCCACCATAAACCTTATTTCTTCTTCACCCATCCTTATTTAAAACATTATAAAATTAACGTTTATTATTTCAAAATTCCTTTATTTACAACTTAAAACATCCATCAAAATCAATTCATGTTTCAAGTAAAAACCTTTCTTTCATAATGCCTTCATTAAAGATACTAAATATCAACTTAAAATTAGTCTTTTAAAAAATTAAATTCATTTCTTTGAACACTTAACCATAAAACCCAATTTACCATTTCCAAAACCTTCTTTTAAGTCATGAAAAATTCTTAAACACCAGAATTCAAATTCAAGCTTTAAACCATTACCATATTACTTAGTAATAAGCTCATTTAAATCAAAATCAAGCTTGGAAAATACGAAGGGCATGGTGTGCTTCACCAAACAAAGGTTCGGCCAACCATGGAAAAATGAAGGGAAAGGATTTCTTTCCTAATTAATTTCATAAATCACAAGAAAACACATTTCAAAACTCATTTACAATCATAGGAAGTCAAAAACAACAATAAAATTCAATGCCCTACCCTTAAGGAGGGTTCGGCCAATCATGAGTGGAGAGGAAAGAGAGGTTCCTCTTTCCATTCAAGCATTCTTTCATGCTTTTCGATCAATGAAAAACATACAAAATCACCCAATTTCCTATTTCTCCAACACATTTCACATACTTCACAAAAATCATCCAAAACCCAAAAATTACACACTTGGAGAAATTGAAAGGGGAATGAAAGTATTAGTGCACAAAAATCATCCAAAACCCAAAAATATTTCTCAAATAATTCATTTCTAAATATTGTTTAACTCCACAAATTAATTAAATTAACTTCTCAAAAATAATTCACCATTTATTCCTTAATATACCACAATAAAAATAATATTCATTAGCTGCCGCAATTCTCTAAAAATATTCATGAAATATTCCCTACCCACCTAAATCATGCAAACATGCTCCAAAAATATTAAATAACATATTAGACACATATAGTAATTTTTTTGAACCGAAATAATACCAAGTCCCGGACTGATGGTAATATTCACATACTAGTAAATCACTATTTACCACACCAAAAAATTAGACTATTACATGAACGATGCCATTTCTAATATAAGATCATGCATTTAAAAAAAACAACATATTAATGATGATTAACATAATTCAAATCATAATTGCAAAATAGACAATGATGATACTATAGATGCTCAATTTTTGCCCCGAAAAGAGTCGATGATGATAACCTCATTTGCCAAAGAAGAGGTTGAAGCATCCAATGAACTTGATCCCAAAGCGGTGATATGAGTTTAAAAATGCAACCCTTCATCTTTTTCTTCACATTTATAGCATAATGGGGCGCATAAGCGCATCTCAAGTTCGCCCGAGATGCGCCTCAGAGACCTATAACACTTCATGCATCACTCAAACTATTTTCATAAAATCAGGTTGGTTTGTTGGTTAGGCCATAGTGGCCCTTGGGGGGCCCATATGTGGGGCCCACTAATGACCCTTAAGGGGCCCATTAGTGGCGATGACATTTCTCGTGGTAAAACGAGTTGAGAACGTCCGATTGATTTAATTCTCGAAGTAGGTTTCCTAGGATGAGTCTTGCTCCTATAAAGGTTGGATCTTCTTGTGGAGAATCGAACCTAACAAATATAAAGGAAAAATGTTTGACATTTTACTTACAATTGCAGCATATTGTGATTATGGAACTAGTCATGTTAATGAAAAAATTGCATTCTTATTTAGCAAATCTAATGATTTTTGAATCAAAAGTATTTTTTAATAGAGTATGCAAACTGCAAAAGTCTATTGGTAGACTTAAGCTAGCCTTTATGGAATAAGAACATCCGTTTTAATGAAATAATCAAAATAGTTTGATTACATTAAAAATGTGAATGATCTTAGTGTGTATAAGAAGGTCAGTGGGAGCAGAATGATATTTCTTATTTTGTATGTTGATAAATAGGAAATTGCATTTTACTACTATAAAAGTTTGGTCATCAAAGAATTTCTCCATTAGAGAAGTGGCCTATATACTTGGTATTAAAATCTATATGGATAGATTTGATAGGCCATTAGGATTATCTATACATCCACACATGTTGATAAACTGCTAAATAGAGGAATCTAATAGAGGATACCTGCCTGTATATCAATTTGATCCAAATGAAAGTCACTGGGCTATTGTTAAAACTATCCTTAAGTATTTAAAAAAAATAAGCAAGGATACTTTTCAGCTGTGGAGAAACTAATGAACTAAGAGTTCATGGATACATTGATGCCATAGGATAAAATACATGGATAATTAACTTTAGTGCAAGTGGGAGATTGTTACTTATATGCCCTATAACTAATTTGATTGGTTATATTTTGGATATAATATTTCATGTAATAAATATTTAATTATTAATAAAAGACATTTATTTATCTTTAATATTCTATTGATTGAATATTGATAAAAGATAAATTCTATGAGACAATACTGCTTTGCAAAATAACTTATAATGTGGTTATAATTATGAGTTTTATATTTGCATTAAAGCAATGTCTCTAAATATTTTTAGTTAAGATTCTCCTCATTATTGGACAATGATTAGAGCTGTCGAGACTGGTATATATTATGTTTTTTCCTTAGGGAAGCAGTTGTTCTCATAAGCTGAGATATATGTGATATCTAAAACTAATATGTAGGTGCTTGTTATTTAAACAAGTCCACTGAATTAACCTGTATGAGAATTCCATATGGAGAGTTATTTGTGTCTATGGAATACTCAAGTGATGGTTGTGTAAGTGATCCTTTGACTTGAGATTACTAAGCTATCTTATATAGGGATGACTATGTTTTGATTCTTTGTTCATATTATTCATTATATGAATAATAAGCAATGATTAATTGGACATAGTAGGAACTGTATGGAGATACTTGTATAATTAAGAGAGGATTCATCACCCTATATAAATTAGAAAAAATGTTCTTATTATTCTCTACCAGTATTGACTAAGAAATCCTTACGCAAGGTGGAATGAAATTAGCAAATGAGATTTGGAATTTCATTCAACTGATCAATGGCTAAGATAAAGAGAACTAATATGATTTAGTAAAACAGACACACTCCATGCCTAATTACTAAATTAGAACATTAATGATGAAGGGATATTAATTATACTGATAAATCATGCATTGAAAGATTAAGTCAAACCATTTTGACTTTCCAGATATTTGGGTAGCCTTGACATGTTGCTAGACAATGTACTTGACCTTCAAATATTAATTAGTTATATTTGTTGCCAACATATTTGGAACATAGAAGGTCACACACATAAGAATGGATATAAGAAAGTGAAAGCAAGAAATCGAATCAAGTATCATTTGATTACAAATAAGTTTTGTGGAGTTAAGGATAAAAGTATAATTTATATTTGATTACAATTTTACCTAGATTATTAAGTATTGACTTAATTGATTTATGTCTAAAATTTATTAAGATAAGTTTTAGATTAAAAAAATCTAATATTTTAATTATGATTTATTTATTTATTTAAATAGTTAAATAAATAAATATAATTGATTAAATTGAAAATCCTATTAATATATGTATTATGATTTATTTATTTATTTAAATTGTTTAAATAAATAAATAGGCACATATATATTTAGTTATAATTTATTTATTTAAAAAGTTTAAATAAATAATTATAATTTATTTATTTGTGACCTAAGATTTTTCTGTATAAGGATTAAAAAACAATATAGACTGTACGAATGTGAATGTGAGAGTGAGTTGTTGCTCATAGCCACAAAACAAAACAGAGAGCTTATGATAGCTAGCACCCTCATACGGTCTAATATCTCAATCCTCTTAAATAGTTTTAGAGTTTTTCAATTGTTTATTCATATGGATAGTACTAGAGACCGGACGTCTGGACGACTTGTTGTCTGCGGCAACCTAGTCTTGTAAATTAAAGTTTCGAAGAATCTGCAAAAGAGGTACTCTTCTAAACAATTTTTATTTCTTTATTCATTTAAACGGATCCCTGTTGGCATAATTAATTATTTTAATTATATTATTTCGCTTCGCATATTTGATATTGAATCCCAACAACTATAAGGTTGGAGGTCATGCATTTCCTTACTCCCTTCCCCTTTGTTTGTATATACCTGCTATATGTGTGTTGTGTTGCATTCATACATCACTTAACTTGTTTTTCTACAATCATGTAGGTGTATTCTCTCACGTATCGGTTCCATTATTCAAAGTATTAAATAGAGAAAGACTGAAGAGAAATATTTGAATCAAAGCGAATCAAGTTCGGGTGTCGACATGTGAAGACCCTTATTATAGATGTGTTGGATTTGTAAAAAATGAGTATAGAAACCTCGGTAGCATCAAATTTTGTCTACTGTAATAAAACACATTTTCGATCTATATATGAAATTTTCTGGATTAGGTTAAAAGTTTTTTTGAAAAATCCCAAAATGTGAATAGTGATATTTGGAGTATTGTCAAAAGTCAACATTTTGACCAATACATGAGGACATTTATTTTAGGCCAAATATTTTCAATATAAAATAGTAATAATAATAGTAGTAATAATAATAATAATAATAATATATAAAAAAAGAAAAGAGAGAACTGTTCATGTAAATTCAGCACCATTTGAATGAATGTAGAAAAAGGGAACGTTCCAAATATTTGGCTATAGAATAAAAGTCTGTTTTGATTCTTGTACGTTCTCAAAAGTTTTTCTCCAATCAATATTTTGAACGATCCCAAACAAATCATGGCACAATACGGCATTAGTTGCATTTTAAGATATTGTGTTGTGTGATCATATTTTCGTATGTCATTCCATAAGCATACATGCATACATGCATCATGTCATGTGACTAACCTCCATTTTATGCAGTCGTGATAGAACCTCACAAAAAGGAAGCATGAAGGATGGTGACAGGCTGCGATGACGGAATGGCGACAAGCTGCGACGACAGAAAGCAAAATAGGGGGAAACAAAAATTGAAATTGTTTTGTCACAAGGAAGGAGAAAATTTTTTAGTATAAAGCCCTAATATATTATGACCGACTTATCGGTCACAAATTCAGTCGCAGAGTAAAATATAATAAATTAATAAATATCCAGCGCAAATTGCTTGCAAATACATCGCAAAAAAAAAGCGGCAAAAATTTTGAGAGAAAATTAATGATCGACTAAAAAACCATCACAAATTTATCTCAATATTGTCTTTATTGGTCACAATTTAGACATAAAAGTACCATTAAATTTATAATTAAAAATCAATTGCAATCAATTGCAAGTCGGTCGCAAATTTGCTACCGTTTAGATCGGTTGCTATTGTGCATTTTTTTTATGGTGATCCTAACCTCGCAAGGCTTCTACGCTAGACTAAGAAAGCTTGTCTTTCATTGGCATCAAGCTCCTCCACTGACATTCCAGCATTCCATGGTGGCCTATAAGAGTAGAAACAAACAATTTTAGATTAATACTAATGCCGTTAAACTTAAAAGAGGAGAAAAAACATGTCTGCGAGGGACACGGAGACTGCCAACATAATTGCCTCCTCTTTCTTCCGCTCTTCCCTCCTTTCCTCCGGTGTCATATCGCTAGGACTTGAGCTTGTGTAGCTGCTCAAACAGAAAATTGAAAATAATCAACAAGAAATAAGCAGTAAATAATAGAAATCCATCAATCAAACAGTAGAAGGAAGCTAACATGTTGATTAGGATGTTGGGGGCAGCGTGCTGGAGAGAGAAGAGACGGTTGGTCGCCTCAGCCTGCTCGATGACGTTGTCGATGTCGCTAACTTCAGTGATTGATTAGAGAACTTTCTTGCGAAGAGCGTTGTAAACACGATCTCTCTCTTTCGATTGTTGAATCATTTTGTTATGGTGCTTCACTAATGATCTACCCAGCCCTGTTTTCTCGTTCTTGCTTTTTTTTTTTATTACTCTTCTGCTATTTCGAAAATGATTTTAATATTTCAACTGGCGATGGAGAAGGAGTATATATTGTTTCATCTACATATGGACAGACCGTCGACAAGTTAGAAACGTTTTGTTCGTAGCGTATGAAAGGTTGCCGGTTTTTCTGGTTGAATGAACCAGGAGATAAAATTGGATTCAGTTTCAGTCCAAACTCCGGTTCTCGAAAAATTCAAATGACTGATCGTGATGGAAAATGCACCAATCTTCACCTATGAAAAGAGAAGGGATCATCGTCATAGAACACCTAGAAAGCACAAAAAGTTCAATATACCACCTAAACAATTACAGGAGACCAAATAAGGGACCCTCATTCCACAACTTGGACTTCAAAAGCCCGTTTCGTTTCAGCTTATTGAAATCCTAACACCAAAAAAATAAACAGAGCAGGAGGAGAGAGAGAAATTGGCGGCGCGATGGCCAACAGGAGGTAGCGTCGGCTGACTCAGGTGACCAGGAAAACACAGAGAGAGAGAGAGAGTGTGTGTGGCTGACTGTCGCTGGAACGAAGAAGAGAAGAGAAGAAAAGAAAAGGAGAGAAAAAAAAAAAATGAAAAAAAAGGCTTCTAGGATTTTCTGTCATTTCAATTCAATTTGAATCGGATTTAGTCCAAATCAAAAAATTGGTATTGTAATCATTTGGTTTATAGTTTCTTTTTCCATTTGGGTTTGAAGATTCAAACTAGTATACAAGTCTAGTTGAGCAATAATAAAATATTTTTCGTTAAATTTCATTGTTTAAGATATACAATTAAATTTTTAAATGAAAAATCTGTGAAATTAAATTTTTTAGGTTATTTTACATACGTAATGTATTACTATATATTATACAGAAAAAGCTAACTTGGAGTGTGGAAGGACGAAGGAAGAGATGTATAATTAGTTTTAATTGTGGAGTAACTATAATTATTAAACTAAAATGAAAGAGAGAATAGAGATCGAGCAAAAAAATATGATACACGTAAGTAAAAGTAATCATAACAATTGACTAAAATAAACTAATGATTTAATTAGAGTAATTTAAAGCAAAACAATAATTATACAACAGAAAACTTTGTTACTTACAAGAAAAGAGAGTTCACAAAGCTTTTGAAAGAGCAAGGTATAGAGACAACATAAGATTGCTTCTTCTAAAAACCTTTGCCTCTGTTATCACACCTAGCTATGTATAGAAGTGTATGGACTTCATTTGATTTAAACTCCAGATAACTATCACTCAATAGGACAAACCTTATCTATATGAATAAATAAAATATGGGCCTAATATAGACAAAAGATAGATAGGCCCTAATACAAACAAACATATTTACATATTTATATGATAACAGAAGGAGTCTAATAAGACATGTAACTTTACCTGAACATATCTTGAACCGGATAGACTTCAATTATCTGATTTATATCATAACAATCATCTTCGTGGAGTCGCGAGTTGCTAGATGTAGCTTCACCTTCATCTTTTCGAGATGCTTGACTATTTATATCTTGTAGTGTTTTCTCAAATTCTTCAATTGAACTAGTAGCAACAAAGGCAGCTTGCCACTTGCTTTTATATGTTAGAAAATCTAGATTCTTTGGATTTTTCCGCAAAAGGTAGATGTTGTTTTGAACTGAAATATCTTTGTACGACTTGAACACAGGCTTGAGTTTGGTTGTAATCCTTCCATCATTTATTGTTGAAGATTCTGACCAACATAGGCGGAAAGGTTAGTGGTTGAACATATTTGATTTGATAATTCCAGGATAAAATCTATGGATTTCCAAATGTAGCCACAAATGAGAGTAGTTTATCTTGTTTGAAATTGGTCAATTGCTTATTATAAAGCTTAAAGCCTTGTAGTATTTTTGTAGAGAAAGTTTTAATTGAACATCCGAAATACTTAAACCATTCTTAAAACCAAAAAGGAAATTTTGTAGTTGAACCTCGTGGAATCATTATAAACCACGAACAATTATGGTTTCTCTAGTAAAATGCATTATACCAAGCTTTTTTATAATTCTCATAGTTAAAAGAACTTGGTATAAAGTTTTGACCAAATTTTCTTTCAGTATACGGATTCTGATTCCAGTCAAAGAGGGAAAAAAACCTTTTCTATTTGAACTTTTGAATATAAAATCTTTTTAACATCTTCGGGATCATGGATATGCTCCAAAATTATAGAATTAGTATCAACTAATATAAACTCATAAAATTTTCTATTTTTGGAAGGTAATTCAGGAATTAGAAGGAAATACCTTTTCAGCAACTTCTAAAAAGTTTGAACATTTAGTAAATTCTTTTTCAATGTAGGTAATTGGTAAGTCTATATCTTTATTAACATAAGGATAATTATCTATGGATGATGATGATGTAGCGGTAAGGCTGTCATGGCAATTGGTTGGTGTACTTGTAACAGAAGTACTTGAACCAAAGGCTGGTATTGGTTGCTTAGTAGTTGAAGGACCAGGTAATGGAGAAGAGATACTAATACTCTTTTTTCCATAACTTTCTCTAGTAATTTTATTCTTAATGGGAGTGCCCATTAAGTTATCCTCAACAAATTCTTTGAATAAAGGGAAAATTTTATTTTTTTTATCTTTTTCCTGCAAGAATTCGCAAGTAAGAAAATCAGGCAAGGAGTTAGAAGTACCTTTAATGGCTTTGTAGACGCGTCTACTTTACATTTTGATAAAATCTTGCTTAAAAAGCAAAATAATATCAAAATGGGGGCAAACTATAGACACTCAATTTTAGCCCAAAAAATAGACTTGATGATGATAGCCTGTACTACTAAAAAGAGGTTGAAGCATCTAAGGAACTTGATCCCGAAGTAATGATCCAAGTCTGGCAAGTGCAACCCTTAGCACCTTTTTCACATTTTTGGTAAAACAGGACCCAAAAGCACATCTCGGGTTCGCCCGGGATGCGCCCTGTTGTCCTACTGCACTTTGTCCATCACCCATACTAATTTCATAAAAATCAGGTTGGTTTGCTAGTGGGGAAAACTTATGGGGCACATTAGGGATCCTTAAAGGGCCCATCAATGGTGATGACATTTCTCATGGTAGAATGATTTTGGAATGTCTGATTGATTCAATTCTTGAACTAATCATTCTAAGATAAGAATCGGATCCATTGGATCATTTTCACGTTTTTGGGTTCGCGCCGAAATAGGGTCCAAAAATGAGTCTCGGGTGCACATGGGGTAAATTTTCATGACTTATGTCAATGCACATACCATTTGAAATAATTTCATGAAAAATAAAAAATTGAGTTATTTGTGGGGCCCACATGCCACATGGGTAGTGAATAGAGCCGTTTTTCACCATTTGCCTATAAATACCACATTAACTCTAGGGTTTGGGGGTTGGCATTTTTGTAGTTGAGCCATTGCTGGGTTTGAGAGAAAATAAAGATAAAAAACACAAAAAAATCAAAAGTAAACAAAAAATCAAATCAAAAACACAAAACTAAATCAATTCTCCACCAAAATCTTAGGAATTTTCTTAGTTTGATTGTGAGAGATAGTGTTCCTAGGATAGTCAGTGGGTTTTGGGGTTACAAACACTTCTAAAAATGAATCAAACACACAAACTTGGATCATCTTCGAATATGAAGCATTCTTGAGGTGTTCCTCATCAATTTCAAGAAAATCCATCGATTTTCCTTCAAAATGAGGTAATTAAGAGTGTAAAACCCATCTCATCTTTATTTTCATTCATTTCAGTATTAAATCACCAAAAATTGAGTTATTAGTGAGAGGAACACACAAAAACTAAATTTTATATACATTTGCAAATTTCTAGGGTGAACTGGTGCAAGCCAAACGCAACCGGTGCAAGGCATTTGCATCAAGTGGCTCACGCCAGTTGCATCTCGCTCTAGCCACTTCAGCCCAGAAATCTCCAGATTTTTTATTTTCATTCTTTTTCGATCTTCTAATGTTTATGAACTCTTGTTACCTTGGTATGGAATGAAAATCACTTCCAATGGTGTGAGATCATTACTTCAGAAGTAATATTATTAAAACATTGGGTCATATGCAAGAGGAACCCGCAAAAACCCATTTCTACATAAATCTATAAATTTTTGGGATGAACTGGCACAAGCTAGACGCATCTGGTGCAAGGCACTTGCATCTGGCGTGCGCCAGTTGTAAGTGGCTCACGCCACTTGAGCCCAGAAATCTCCAAATTTTTTATTTTCTAATATTTTTGGGTTTTCTGACGTTTATGAACTCCGATTACCTTGGTATGGGACGAAAGTCACTTTCATTAGTGTGAGAACATTAACTCAGAACCCAAACAACATAAAAAATATCAAATCATGCCTAGATTCTGAGATCAAAGTGGGTTAAGGCCTAATGGTAGAAAACTCACATTTGATCCGAATGAGTATGTTAATAATTTTAATATTGTTTCTTGCAAAGATTTTTGAATTTTGTTCATCTAACAAGATGAACTTTGTGATCTTGAGCTTGAAACAATATTAAAATTGTTATATTTTTATTTTTATAATTATTTAATTATGCATATTTAGTTATTATTCTTCAATATTTATGTTGTTTACTTAATCTACTAACGTCACTAACATTTTTTACATTAATTTTATTTTGTCTATTTTTGTTGTTTATTTTGATTATTTTATTTTATTATTGTGCTAATATTTATATTTTGGTGATTTTCGATTAATATTTGCATTAATCATATTGCATGAATGTGTGAATGTGTTATAATTTGTTGAATAAATTTGTGGTAATTTCTGAGTTGGATGTAATTTATTCATAAGGATTGTAATAATTTCGTTGCTATTGATTTGTATTTATTAAATGGAAAATGGGAACATGTAATGGAAATTAATGGGTAGAGTATATTTTAGGAGGGTTGTAATTCTTTTCTCCTCTCCTTTTCTTGTGGATGATTTAATTTTATTATTTGTGATGATATATATGTTTGAAATATTTTCTAAAATTGCATAAAATGTTTTACATCTCAATTTAATTTAATATCAAAATTAAAAAATAAACGATTATATAAACAACTAGGAAGCTATTTTATATCGGGTGGAATAGGTGCCTAATACCTTCCCATATCTGTACCCAACTCCTGAATCTACTTTGATTAAAACCGGATTAATGAATTCTAATGAATTAAGTAATTTGAGAATTTTTCCTATTTTAGTAAAATAGGGTGGCAACTCCAATATTTTCAAACATTACCAAAGTAAAGACACATTTTCTGAGGATAAAAAATGGGATTGAAAAAAAAATTATCTTAAATTAAAACGAACCAAACCCGGTTAATTCGGTTTATTCGAGATACTTTTGAAAAAACCATGAGACGCTGTGCAGAGGCCACGTCGTCCTCAGTATGACGACTTTGCTGGGGATTCTTAGAGAGTTAACTCCAATAGTTGTCCAAATATTCATATTTATTAATTGTGTTATTAATTTAAATTGTGTTTAAATTTTATGCAACTATTAATGTCATTCATGCATTTATTTTCTTCTCAAACCTCCGTTTTACCCAACACCCTTCGGTGATATTAGGGGATGTGATCTCCTCACTCTATTCGACTGTTGAGATTCACCACTAATATATACTACCCATAAGTCAAGTACCATTTGGTATATCAAAAGAATTGACACAATCCATTATCACCTTTACTTAGACCGAAAGTAAATGGGATGAAACAATCGATTCTTGCTTATGGAACCCAAGACTAAGCATACCCCGCCTAAGCTCATGTAATGGACCATGGTTCTTTCCTCTTAGGATATACCGTAATAATATTTGTCTGATGCATTCATCAAATAAATGTGAGATGTTAGGTCCAAAACCCCACGCTGGTTTATGGACCTAACCTAAATTTCCTTGGAACGGAAAAGACTATAGACCATGAATCGTCTGCGAGAGTTATAAGGGTGAAGGTCATGCATTTCCTTACTTAATTTCCCTTTGTTTGTATATACTTGCTATATATATGTTGTTTTGCATTTATACATTACTTAACTTGTTTTCTTACCATCATATAGGTGTATTTTGTCATGCCTCGGTTCCATTATTCAAAGTATTAAAGAGAGAAAGACTGAAGAGAAATACTTGAATCAAAGCAAATCAAGTTTGGGTGTTGACATGTGAAGACCCTTGTTATAGATGTGTTGGGTTTATAAAAAAAAGAATATAGAAACCCAAGTAGCACCAAATTTTATCTACTGTAATAAAACACATTTTTGAGCTATATACGAAATTTCCTGCATTGGGTAAAAACTTTTCTCGAAAAATCCCAAAATGTGAATAGTGATATTTAGAGTATTGTCAAAAGTCAATATTTTGACCAATACATGAGGACATTTATTTTAGGCCAAATATTTTCAATTTAAATAATAATAATAATAATAATAATAATAATAATAATAATAATAATAATAATAATATATAAAAAAAAGAAGAGAGAGAACTATTCATGTAAGTTCAGCACCGTTTGAATGAATGCAGTGAAAAGGAACGTTACAAATATTTGGCTATAGGATAAAAGTCTATTCTAATTCTTGTAAGTTCTCAAAAGTCTTTCTCCAATCAATATTTTGAACAATCCCAATCGAATCATGGCAGAATACGACGTTAGTTGCATTTCAATGATATTGTATTGTGTTATCATATTTTCGTATGACATTCCATAACTATTCATGCATACAAGCATCACGTAATGTGACTAACCTCCATTTTATGTAGTCATGATAGAACCTCACAAAAAGGAAGCACCGAAGACAGGTAGCCTATTGAGGTCAAGCAACTGGTTGAGGTTGGAATACCGTTTGATCAACCTTTTGAGGATCCCATCGATAGACTGAACCCTCTCCAACCAAACAGACTCATTGCTTCTACAATGCTGAATCCAGTATTCCCATTGCTGAATTGGAGAAAATGGTTGAAAAGATGGTGGCCGCTAGCATCGAAAAATTCATGAAAGTTGACAAAGGAAAGGAAAAAGAAGCAATAGAAAAGGGCATAGGGGCCAGAGATGAGCTTACAAAAGAAAAATGTGCTGATAACAGCTTGCAAGAGATGGAATATCATGAGATATATGCCCAGAAGATGAAACCCGAGTCAGTCATCCCAATAGGACTCGAAAAAATGCGTGGTATGTCATCATTTGAGCTTTTAGGAGAACATGAGATAGGGAAGCATAGGGACCATGCTGAAAGTTCTAACAGACTCAAATTCCAAGTGCCTAGCTGGTCAACCAAAGCTCCAGGCCGTGAAAATAATATTGCAAGTGCCACTCCAGGTTTGAGGCTTGCCAAATCCCTGAGGAGATTCTCCAACATTGATATTCCTCTCTCTGCAGTCTTTGAGAAGATTAATTTAGCAGATTTGTTACAATCTCGTACACCAAAATCCCCTCCAAAGGTTCTACAAAAGAAGCTTGATCAGAATGCCTATTGTCACTTCCATTAGTGCAGAGGCCACGCCATAGATAATTGCTTCTGCTTAAGGCATAAGCTACAAAATCTAATAGACGAGGGTAAGGTGACTGATCCTGAATTATCAAGGACTGATAGGAGGACCAATGCACCTCCTAGTTTCCAAGATGGGCTACCCTTTAAAAATTTGTACGCGGTCAAGGCTAGAAAGATTCTCGAAGAGGTGTTGCTCGAATTTGAGGTAGAAAAAGGGGAAGAGAAGAGGAACAAGAAGAGGGATATGCTACTTAGATCTAAGAGGAGGAGAGCACTAAAAAGAAAACATATACAACAAGGAAGAAGAGGACCCTACTAAGCAATAAGGACCTATGTTTCTATTATTGAATTTGTCTGTGGTGAACTATTAAACATTCTGTAATGTAATGAATTTTGATTGTGCTTACTTGTTTGATGTTTCTCATGATATTTGCATTCATCAAGTCGATAAACACATGCACTTATTTGGCATTAATTCATCATACATGCTTAATTTTAATATTAATACAAAAGAAATCCTTGAAATTTATTAATTGGGCCCACCCTAACACCGGAGTTAAGCATAAAATTTTGAAATCTACTCACAAACAAAGCAAAAAGTTCTACATTGAGTTATACTAGAGACAGACAGGTCCATTGTTCCATATGCAATGCCTTGGTATATTGGGGTAAGCCAATGTGACAGAAAAGGATTGAGAATGAAATGGGCTAGAAGGAAAGTCGCGAACAGATTTTCGTTGGATTTTAGAAAGTTGTCCTTCTTTCTAATCAACTATGCAACATCATTTCCAGTGTCCAAAGAAAATGGGCAGGGTGGATATCTATGAAGATTGCAGATCTCCAACCCAAGAATCAATGGTGGATGATCAATTGCGGTTCTTTAATATCCAACAGTAAATGACCAAAATAATGTCTTCAATCAGCTACTAGAGATGGCAAACGAGCCTTACAATGCTTGACATTGTGATTCATAATTCTTGCACAAGCAATTATATAAGAAAATGTCAAACAATATGTTGGTAAGAGGTGTACCGATGAAGGAAGCTGAAAATATTTTGGGAATTAATTTGCAAAGCGATTCCAAGTGTCCGCACGAGCAAAGAAGACTCTGCATCAAGATCCTTTTGGTGGTTCATAAAGAGAGATCATTTTTCTCCTATGGAAAAATGGTGAGGACAGATTGTTTTCCACAGGTAGGATGGGGGCAAAATCATTCAAAGAATGTCAACACCAAGTAGACGATTGAGTCCCCTTCGCAGGTTTGAGATCCTCCATCATGTGGTAGTGAATAACACCGTTTAGCCTTAATCAGAAGATAAAATTTGTTAGTAAAATATGAAGTTGAGCAGCATTAATCGACATTAGATCATCTACAAGAAAATGGGGTAGTGAAAGAAATTCTAACAAAAAGAGAGAAAAGAATAAAAAAGAAGAGAAAAGAGAAAATATATAAAAGAAAAAAGAAGAAAAAGAATAAGAGGAAAATAGAAAAGAAAAAAATAAAAGAAGAACCGAAAAAGGGGAAAAAAAAAAGGGAAAAGGAAGAAGAAATAAAAGAAAGAAAATATTTTGAAGAAAGTTGCTGAAAACCCTTTTGTTTGAGCCGTTAGACTACTACATGAGCTATCCAAATCTACGAATAAATCAACCCCTTATTTACTAATACCTTGGTTAAAAGACCGCAATATCAACTGTAGTATAACTGCAATCCTCATGCATAGTGATAGGATCCGATATTCCAGAGTGTCAATGGCAAAAGAAGCATTATCAAGAGCCAGCATTCCTAGGTAGAATTCCTTAATTCTCCATTCATGGACTGATTTTTTAAGAGGGAGAATGCTAAACACTTCAATAAGAGAATCAAAATGAAGCTGCTGAAGTTAGGAAATCTACTTCTGCTACAAATGGGGTTGAACACTCGCGATCTAAGGGGAGAAGTTTGAGTCCAAATTGGGATGACCCATTCTTGATCAAGAAGATGTTTTCCAGAGGCACAATGAAGTTATCAGACATAGAAGGCAATGAGTTCACCAAATCTATCAATGCAGATAGGCTGAAGGAATTCTATGTGTAACTCAAAATGTTATGGTCAAGCCAATTAATAAATTCACCTTTTGTGTTCTTATTAACTTCAAAAGCATGTCATGCTGAGTTTGTGTCGATATACAAATGCCGTGAATTTACTTCGGTGAAATGAAATATCAAGAAATATATCAACCATCTCAAGTAATAAAATGATTCATTCATAAGTGAATACATTCATATAGCTGCACTTTTCTAGCACATTTCATCAGAAAATAGAACAAGGGCATCTACATGCCGAATTCTAGCATAAACCTAGCAGTTAGCAAATCAGCCAGCTCTAAATGGCACCGATTCAAGAATAGGCCTGCAACCAATATTGGTACAAGTCAGAAGAAGAGGTATTGGTCACAACAGGGATGGGTATAGTCGTGCGACTAGGCCAAGTGGAAATGAAGTGAGACAGAAATCGTCGGGTGATAAGGCCACCTTCGAACCGCCTGTAATCGAGGATAGTTTGGCGATGACCATACTCCTGTGATACTCGGGTGGAATAACAGGCCACGACAATGGTCAAGCCACACAAGGGCAACCAAGGCATATAAAAGGAGACGGTGACACTTTTTAGATGCCACCATGGACAGGTCCATCTAATTTCTTCGGTAATCAGATCTTGGAGTATGATATTCAAATCTTCCAGGGTCACTCCAGTCAAGCACCGTTGACGGCGGACATGAACTCGGGGTCTATAATTGGGTATTGAATGTTCCAATGGTGGAATCATCACCTGTAGCTTCTCAAAAGCCCACAACTGCAGATGCATAAATAAAAAAAGAAGAGAAAAACGGCTCATTAAGTCAAAAAACCACAAGGGCAGCTTAAGCAAAATTTGGAGCAAAAAAAGAAAAAGCTTGTTAAGTCGAGAACCCACAAGGGTGGCTTTAAAGTTAGAGCATCAAAAGAAAACGCTCATTAAGTCGAAAACCCGCAAGGGCGGCTTAAGCAAAAGTTATAGCGTACAACATAAGAAAATAAAAGAAAAATGTATCTACCTACAGTAAAAGCGGGCTTTCTATCGGACCAATCACCAAAGTGGGATCTCGAACATGTTCTCCTAGCCAGGTGAGTGTTTCAGCAAGAATAAGAGGAAACGGCGTACGATGCCTAGTCCTTTGTTCAACTATAGGCACCAACCTAAGGCTGTCGTATCCGTCAACACCGCTGAGTTACAAGTATTGGCTAAGAACACAAAAATAGACAAGTAAGGGCCAAAATGGACTAGCACAGTCCATGGTCATTGTGGGTTAACAAGAGGTCATAGGGGCACAATATCAACTCCAAGCTCATATGTAGGAAGTTCATAAGCCAAGAGGCCAAGAACAGCGGGGACTCGCAAGGTAGGGTCTATATTCAACTGGGGCAAAGCCGAGACCTCTCCAATTTCTAGCTATTTGCCTAAAATACTGCTGAATTCCTCAAATAGAGGATAGATCTCAAAGTCCTTATGGTGAAATAAATTGTCAGAGGGATCAAAATGGTTTATTAGCCATTGCATCAATCTAGATTGGATCCGAATGTTCTGATAATAACTCAGGCCCTTGAGTTCAAAAGGGGATAGCAGCTCCCAATCATCACGACTAAAACTTCAGAACAATGCCTCAAATGTAGGGGCTAACGATCGGTCCATGGAAAATGAAAGAATGAGGGGTTTGGGAATTTTCCTAAGAGAAGAAATTTTGTGAAGCATAATGAATATGTCATGGGTTTTTATAGCACAAGAATGAAAAGACAACATGATGGTCGGCTGTCACTTTAGCTTTAATGGGCTGCCGATTTCAATCTTGATATTCTTTAAATGATGCAATAGACAGTTATAAAGATGCCAATACAATCATTTCAATCATGAGATGAAAAGGAGATTATCTTTTCACAAGGATATTCCCTAAGCTTAGCCTACAATACGAAAGCAACAGGGAAACTGTAGCAAATAACTCAAGGAACTCCAGTTTTCGTCTACTCCATATCCTTATACCATCACATTCTCTTGAATCCTCACCACTGGTTTCTTTGGCTTCTTCAATCATCATACGTCAACGCATAACACTTCGACCAATGCACCCACCTCATGACGCCCCTTGATTGTGATTAATGGAAAGCTTCACGCCAACTCTCTACACACATGCATAGGCATAGATAAATGCATTTCATGGATACATGGCATAAACAATGTGTATTTTTATATTGTGTATGCTTGCAGCTGCAAGCATGACTAAGAGCCTTGACGCATGCAGTCAGAGTTGTGCTACCATTTGCAATTGGCTCGACCCTCAAATTCTTTTTCACAGATAAAGGAAAGACAACAAGCATATGCCGCACTACAATTAAGGCAATTCAGAGCAAACTAGGTTAAGCCCACAATAACAAGAGATGGAAAATAAATTGGGGCAAAGCCCATAATGAAAAGCCATTCAGAGCAAGCTCCAAAATGAGCAATAATTGAAGAATAAACTACGACAAAACCCACAATATAAAAATTAGAACAAAGTCTAGCGAAGACCAGCGATAAGAGGCCATAAAAGAACAAACTAGGGCAAACCCCACAGTAAGAAGAAATCGGAGGATAGCTTGTGAGGAGGAGCAGTAGAAAGTAATAAACTGGGGCAAAGCCCAAAATATGCAGAAGTTTAGAATGGATTGGAGTACAACCCACAATAAGGATCTGAAAGAATGAACTGGGGCAAGCCCCATGAGAAGAATCTCCAGTGATGAAAAGAAGCAGAGCACATTAATAGAAGCTCCAAAAATGACCCTAAAGATATGAGCCAAATTGCCTCTCCATGGTAAACACAGTAGGCATAAGATAAAGAAGCCTCTCCCGATCACAGAGTACAAGTAAAAGACCTCATAGGCAGCGGCTACACAAATAGTCAAAAAATAAAATCCTAACTCTCTGCCGAAGTAGAGGCATTGTAGCTGGCCGTAGATGGAATCCCTTGGCCGCCTGGTAAGTTTTCTCAACTCTATTTCAATATGAACCCATGCATTCAAATAAACAGTCACACGCTATTCAAGTAAGTCCTCTAACTGAGGCACCGTGCACAATGAGGATCAAGTCCTCTAATTGAAGCACCTTGTACAGCAAGGATGTTCGAATCAACTCGTCTAACAAACGCACCTCGCACAGCGAGGATTTTCAAAATCAAGTCCTCTAACTGAGGCGCCTCGCACAGCAAGGATTTTCAAATCAAATCCTCTAACTGAGGCACCTCACACAGCGAGAATGTTCGAATCAACTTGTCTAACCGACACACCTCGCATAGCGAGGATTTTCAAACCAAGTACTCTAACTAAAGCACCTCGCACAACAAGGATTTTCAAAACCAGGTCTTCTAACTGAGGCACCTTGCACAGTGGGGGTTTTCAAAATCAAGTCCTCTAATTGAGGCACCTCGCACGGCGAGGATTTTCCAATCAAGTCCTCTAAATGAGGCACCTTGCACAATGAGGATTTTCAAATCAAGTCCTCTAACTGAGGCACCTCGCACAGCGAGGATTTCCAGACCAAGTCCTCTAACTGAGGCACCTCGCACAACGAGGATTTCCAGACCAACTCCTCTAACTGAGGCACCTCGCATAGCGAGGATTTTCGAATCAAGTTCTCTAACTGATGGCAACTCACACAGCGAAAATTTTCAAACCAAGTCCTCTAACTGATGCATCTCGCACAACTAGGATTTTCAAACCAATTCCTCTAACTAAGGCACCTCGCACAGCAAGGATCTTCAAACCAAGTTGTCGAAATGTGGCGCACCGTTCAAAAAAGATAACCTCCCCATGGGGAGCATTTCAAAATTTTACACCACCATTTAGCACATTGTACCCTCTAATAAGGACATTCTCCGAATTGGGAGCATTTCAAAATTTTACACCACCATTTAGCACATTGTACCCTCTAATAAGGACATTCTCCGAATGGGGAGCATTTCAAAATTTTATGTCACCTTTTGGTGCATTGCACAGTCCAAAAGGACAACCTCCCCTCGAGGAGCATTTCAAAATTTTACATCACCGTTTGGCGCATTGCACCATCCAAAAAGGACAACCTTCCCATGGGGAGCATTTCAAAACTTTACGTTGCTATTTGGCGCACTACACATAAAGTTGCCCAATCATGGCGTCTCATCCGAAAGGACAACCTATTCTAGAATTTACACTACCATTTGGTTCCCTACACTTTATTTAGGCCATCATCTGACATAAATCATTTAATTTCATGTTTTAGATTTACAACATTTAAGCCGTCCAAAATGTCGCCTCTCCGAAAGCGAAGCAGCCGAATTTAAGTCACGGTGCATCAAGTCGACATCTAAAGTGAAATTACTCTAAATCCCCAGCAAAGCTGATAACTTTCAAATCAAGCCATCCAAAGGATATAAACCAGGTAAGTATCTTACCACTTACGCGTCCACTTTACATTTTGATAAAATCTTGCTTAAAAAGCAAAATATTATCAAAATGGGGACAAACTGTAGACGCTCAATTTTTACCCGAAAAATAAACTCAATGATGATAGCCTATACTGCTAAGAAGAGATTGAAGCATCCAAGTAACTTGATCTTGAAGCAATGATCCGAGTCTAGAAAGTGCAACCCTTAGCACCTTTTTCACATTTTTGGCAAAACGGGACCCAAAAGCGCATCTTGGGTTTGCCCTGGACACACTCCGATTTCCTATGACACTTTGTGCATCACCCAGACCAATTTCATAAACATCAGGTCAATTTGTTAGTAGGGCCCACAATGGCCGTAGTGGGGCCCATTAGGGATCCTTAAGGGGCCCATCAGTGGTGATGACATTTCTCATTGTAGAACGAGTTCAGAACGTTCTATTGGTTCAATTCTTGAACTAATCATTCTAAGATAGGAAATCGGATCCATTAGACCGTTTTCACGTTTTTGGGTCTGCACCGAAATAAGGATCGAAAATGAGTCCCGGCTGCACACAGGATAAATTTTCATGACTTACGTCGATTTACATACCATTTAAAATGATTTTGTGAAAAATCAAAAACTAAGTCATTTGTGGGGCCCACAAGCCACATGGGCAGTGAATAGTGCCATTTTTCACCATTTGCCTATAAATACCACATTAACTCTAGGTTTTGGGGGTTGGCATTTTTGTGGTTGAGCCATTGCTAGGTTTGAGAGAAAACAAAGATCAAAAACACAAAAAAAAATCAAAATCAAACATAAAACTAAATCAATTCTCCACCAAAATCTTAGGAGTTTTCTTAGTTTAATTGTGAGAGAGAGTGTTCATAGGATAGTCAGTGGGTTCTAGGGTTACAAACACTTTCAAAAATGAATCAAACACACAAACTTGGATCATCTTCAAAGATTAAGCGTTCTTGAGGTGTTCTTCATTTACTTCAAGAAAATACATCGATTTTCCTTCAAAATAAGGTAACTAAGAGTCTAAAACCCATCTCATCTTTATTTTTATTTCATTTCAATATTAAATCACCAAAATTTGAGTTATTTGTGAGAGAAATTTGAGTTATTTGTGAGAGGAACACACAAAAACTCAATTTTGCAGAAATCTGTAGATTTCTGAGGTGAAATGGCACAAGCTAGATGCAACCGGTGCAAGGCACTTGCATCTAGCATGCGCCAGTTGCAAGTGACTCATGCCTGTTGTTTGTAGCTCAAGCCACTTCAGCCTAGAAATCTCCAGATTTCTTATTTTCATTCTTTTTCGATCTTCTAATGTTTATGGACTCTTGTTACCCTGGTATGGGATGAAAATCACTGTCAATGGTGTGAGATCATTACTTTAGAAGTAAAATTATCAAAACATTAGGTCATTTGCGAGAAGAACCCATAAAAACCCATTTCTACAAACACTAAAAGAAAAACGTCGATTAGCAACATATTGAAAATGAATTAGAAACAAAAAATGACATTACATCTTTGACCAGCTTAGAAAGGGAATGAAAACGAAATAGAAATAGATTAGATATGGAATAATTAGATATGAAAATTTTTGTTCCTCAAATTGGCGGGAATCGAGCACTATGGATTAGAGATGGATTTAGAAATAGATTTTAGAAATAGATAGTAAATCTATTGCTATTGGAACAGGGATTGGTTCCTATTTATTAGAAATGGATATTCAGTCAGTTGCTAATCTAGTAAGCAAAAAAAAAAGCACCAAATGGCGCCGTTTGAAGCTTCCTCTTTTAGAAATGGATATCCAGTTCATTTGTAAGAAAAGGAAGTGCACAAAAAAAGGCCAAACTACACCGTTTGATACTTCATGATGTTAGAAATGGATATGCAGTATGTTTCTAATATCATGAAAAAAAAAAAAAAGAGAACGCCCTAAACAGCGTCGTTTAAGGCACTACAGTACAAACCAATTGAGTGGCAAAAGCAGGTCAGTCTCAATCTCCTCTTTCTTCTACATCAAAATCTCCTCTCAGTCTTAATCTCCCTCTCCTCTCCTGTCTCTCAATCTCTATGCACCATCGGCGGCACGACGACCTCCACCACCAGCGTCCATGAAGCTATCCTCTCCATCTGGTGTTTACCGGTGGCCACGAACCTATCACTCTCTCTCTCCATCTCTGCATAAGATTGACGGCCAAGAAGCAGCTCCATCTCTGCGCAAGACCGATGACCAAGAAGGAGCTCCGTCTCCATCTCTTTATCGCTTCGTCTCTCCTTCTGGTACGGTAAGATTTGTTACAAATTGTTTTTCATTTTCGTTGTGGTTGACTGTGACTGTGGTTGAAAAATTAATGTAGGCATTAGTTGTTTTTTTCTATTAAGCCATTTCACATAAAATATGTTAATGAAAGAGAAAAGGGTTTTAAATTTTAGTTAGGGATTTTATCTTGATTTCATTTCTAATGCAAAATTTCATACAGGTGTAGTATGTTGGCAAATTACAGCCACTCATACTTTATTTATGGAGTAGTGAACTGGTTTGCATGTTGAATTGATAAGTTGGTAGCGTTTGCTTATTGTTCATGTGCTGAGAACATGCATGGATTACAACTTATTATTCTTAACCCTTGGTTTTAACCCCTGATTTTATGCATGGATAATATATTTTGTATATATAAAAAAAATAAAAAGATGGGATATTATTCTTTTAACCCTTGATTTTTTACATAATAAAATAAGCAAAACAAACACTCTACCATATAACACCTAATTCTAACAATTACTATTGTTTTACAGGTCAATTTGTCATTTTTCTCATGCAATTGAATTAAAATAAATTTGGCATGGATGCATCACAGATTAGTTAAAACCAATTTGTTTGCTGCATATGCTACAAATTAATTGGGCACTTATAGATACTCTGCTTATTAAATGGATGAGAATGCTTATTAAACCTGTTTTCTTTGGATACTCTGTTGATTCCAAGAAACCAAGAAAAGAAGAATAGCTTTGGGCAAAACTATAAAACTGTGAGTAGTGTTATTTCTCTCTTGTATCAGTTTTGAATTCATGCTTGGATGATTTGTGTAGTTGCATATTTGTTGAATACTACAATTGCTATGTTTTCTTACAAGTTATATGCCTATTGTTGGGTTATATTCATGAGCATTGAAATGAAATAATATATGGACTCCATAATTCATGAGTATTGAAAGGAAAATAAAATTTGTTTATGTTTTCTCCTTAATTTTCATTTTTAAATTAGTTTATTTCACTCCTCAATTTTCATTCATCTTATATTTTCTACTGGTAGCACATGATTGTTTCTTCCCTCGCCTTTTTTACATTTTAATATTTATTTATTTGAAAAATTCCATTCATCCTGATATTTTTTTTGTTGACTTAAAAATTCATACACTAATGGAATATTTATTTTTTTTATAAAATATTATTATAAAGAAAGCTATTCCACTATTGAAGGCGTGTATAGCAACATGAACTACGTGTATGATTCATGCATAATAACACATTATCACTATTATTAGTTAGTTAGTTTATGATAATAATATAACTTTTCCATGCCATTTTTCATCCACCATATATATATATATATATATATATAAGCATATTTTGGGTTTGATAATTGATATGCCTAGGTGGCAAATACGTTATCCTTTTTGTTACCTAGAATTTTTTTTAAATTAAATCCAAATCCGTGGTATTATAGATATAATAATAAATAAGAAGGTTTTAAAGTAAGATCCTTTTAATCTACTCCATGAATGATAAAACGTTTATGGCATTTTAACTTAGTTGCCAACAAATGATTTCATTAATAAACTTATGCCTTAATTCTTCCATTTCCATTTCCATTTCCATAAGACAAGCCATAAAGACAAATTTTCATTTATAATGATAATTTCATTTATTTCCTTAAAAAAAAATTTGTAATATGCAACTATTTTTATAATTTATCTTTTCTCAACCAAAGAAAGACATAGTGGATAGCAAAATAGCGACAAATTGTTTGATCATATTAAATCTTTTGGGTAGCAAATAGCAAATCTCCATCAATTAGTAGTAAAGGGTAGGTAACATTTTTTTTATTTCTTTTATTCCTGACACTTTGATAGGTGAATTTCAACCTGATAAAAGAGTAATTGGAATTCAAACTGGCCGATGATTGGGTTTCTAAGCGTGCTGAATAATAATGTTTATAATTTTATAATTATATTAATATGAGTTCAATTCTTTTCTTCAATATACAATATAGGACAAATGAATTCAAATCATAAATGGATGTATAGAAGGTTAACAGATGGTCTACCAAATAGAGAATTTAAGATGGTGTCCTAGAATTTCTTGATTTTGCTTGGAATCATGTGGAAGGTAGGGACGGTGATAATATAAGGTGTCCGTGTAATCGAAGGAAGTGTCAAAATCGGAACTTTAAAGACATTTATAGTTGAGAAACATCTATTCAAATATGATTTTGTACCAAAACATTGTGTTTGGACCATGCATGGGGAAGCCGAAGGAATGGCAAATGTGGATTAGCACGAATTGAGGGATCATATTATGAATGATTCATCAGAACATGTTGGAGCATTTTATGAGCCTCCTACTAAATATCATAGAATGGTTCATGATACTTCTGGTCCCTCATTCAAACCGAATGATATGGAAGAAGCTCCGAACCATGATGCCCAAAAATTTTATAAGATGTTGAGTTCTGCAAATGAAGCAGTGTGACACGGTTGTGAAAGTCATTCTAAGTTGTCAGTTGTTGCACGTTTGTTGCACATAAACTCAGAACACCACCTCTCTGAGAGATGTTTTGATGACATGTGTCAATTAATGAAAGAGTTGATGTGACACCCAAAATTCGATTTTGTAAAAATAGAATTTTAAGGGTCACATTAGGTTTAACACTGAAGTGTTAAACCAGTATACTTAATGCTTGACAATTTAAGATGCATTCAAAACACTTCTATAATTCAACCACAACTCAACTACATTTTTTTTTTCAAATTTATTTTACCAACTTATCTCATAAAAACTCAACACAAATAATAAATCAATTCCTTTTTAATTGAAAGCATTTAAGATATTAATTACATGTCATAAAATATTCTGACTCTGAAAATAAAACTATTTTCAAATACTAGTTCATAACATTCTGACTTAAATAAAAGTATTCTAAAGCCTTAATTATATGTACATGCCCCTAGATTTTTCTAAAGACTGAATTAAAAGAGAGACTGTTTAAAGACTGACTGTCGTAGAATAAGGGGCCTCTGAAAAGTTTGATGCTCGCTGTGGACCGTCTACCCTGAATCAGCAACCTGCACGTGACAAGTCAATGCGCTAAGCATAAAACTTAGTGGTGCTTATTTCCCATTTATAGTAGGGAAATACACATAAGCAATTATTACCTCATATTATCATACATAGTAGTTATTCAAAAACAAAAAGCATAATCATAATATAGCATATTTCGGACCCGTAATATAAGTATTTACAGTCAACATGCCTAATTAAATTCAATAATCATGTATCACTAAATTAGACATGCTTAATCATGAAATCACATATGTTCATAAGGCAGTATAATTATTTATTTAATTTATTTACATATAAAGAAACTATATTTTTAATTAGGCCGTTAGCATACTTAGAAGAATCAATTAGTAGACAGAGAATTCTATAATAAACATACGGCTCGAAAGCCCATATAATATCATTCAACCCGTCGATCGGAATTAAATGGCCATATCCAGAAAATAGAGTTCGTTAGCCCAAATTAGAGTTCATTAG
Organism: Jatropha podagrica; assembly: GCA_947857235.1. Lineage (NCBI taxonomy): Eukaryota > Viridiplantae > Streptophyta > Magnoliopsida > Malpighiales > Euphorbiaceae > Jatropha > Jatropha podagrica. The sequence continues at coordinate 8,222 of CANUEP010198716.1, read as the reverse complement.
CTCTTATAAGACACTGCGTGTCACATATAGACAGTACTGTATTTTCTATGACATGCCATACCTCTATACAACTACTGACTCAACCAAGTAGACCAGGGTCAATAAAATATTTATTTTAATTTATTCATTTTATAATTCATACATAACAGTATTTATAAATAAAATATTCAGTTTCAATATTACACAGAAATATTTTATTATAAAAAAAATATTCTCTTTCATAAATCCTCTTTATTCATAAAAATCATATTTTCTATATTAAACATTTCATCATAATTTCATATTCATAAATCATATATATATATATATATATATATATATATATATATATATATATTAAGCACATAATCATACTTGTTTTCTTATGGTTTATTATATTCTCAAAGAATATTTTATTTCATAAAATATTCTATCATGGCACCAAAAAATTTATATCATCCAATTAAAATTAAAATCATAGTATATTTCACAGAATCACTCATAATTCACTAATATGCACAAATTCCAAGACTATGGCACAATTCTCAAGGCATTAATATTAAACATGATATATCACCACCTAATTAATCCATAATTCAATTATTTCTAATATTCTCCTAACTTGAACTTAAGTGGATCAATTAATTATTTAATTGATCTAATAGGATTTTTAAATCCAATATTCCTTTAACTTCCAAGATTAACTTAATTATCTACTAAATTGATGTACTAGCCATAAAATTCTATTATTTTGTTATTCCTATTATTTACTAATTAAGTACCTAATTAATCTAGATATAACCAATTAACTATCTAACCAATTAATTTATTACTACTACTTAATTATTACTAATCCTACTTAATCTATCATCTTAATTAAGGACAAATTATAATTTAGTTCTTCAGGTCCTCATTAATTATAAATGGGTCCCACTTGGGATAAATAAACTAACAGTATATTAATTTATCCGTAATCCATAATTTAATCCCTTTTAAGGATCCAATTTATAATTATAGTCATTAATCAAGTCCCAAATAGTTCTTTGGTCCATAATTAATGCAAATTGCATTTGGATCCTTAGAAAATGTCTTAATAGTCCTTAAAATTTTCTTTGTCCAAAGTCTCCACAAGCATAAATTTCTCCTTGATCCTTGGAACAGTCCAAATAAATCCATGAGTCATGAAAATATTATTTGGTACTCAAAATAAATTATGTCTCCAATAATTTTACATAACAAGTCTAATAATTTACTAAGATTATCCTTTTTATTATTTTTAACCTCACACTATAATATTTATATGTCACATATATAAAATAGTATTTAAACATCATAAAAAAAATAATACCATAAATTTAGCTAACCTTAAAAAAAGACATTAACAATATTTAAATTTCACAAAAGCCCATATTTAGCATTTACAATATTCATACATATAAATTTAAATATAAAATCACTAAAAACTAATATAGAGATTTTTTTCTTTTAAGAAAAAATATTATTACATTCGATCAATATGAAAAGTATAAACTAAAATTCATAAAAATTACATCAGTATAAATGAGACATATTAAACATAGATCAACTCATTTAAAGCATAAAAATCAAGCCTTGAAGCACAAAAATATAGAATCACACCAAATAATTCCTAATAATATGTAAAGATGAGAAATAGCACAAACCTCCAAAATGCTAGTCTCCTAACACTTCTTTTCCCTTATTCTTAGAGGTAGAACCTTCTAAGAAAAGAAAAATCTAAATAAATACTTAGACTTAATGAAAATAAAAATCTAAATGCATGAATAACATAAATAAATGCATGAGAACTTATTTCTAGCCTTAGTTTGAAAAGTCACTAAGATTTTAGATGAGAGAGAAAGAGGTAGAATAGGCTTTAGTGAGAGAAAGTTTACCAAATGGTGAAAATTTAGAATTTTAATGGAAGAATTCACTTCCTTAGCTTAGGTATTTATATATTTTTGCTTGAACTTGTTTAAAAATGGTGGCTTTTATGGTGTAGTGTAGAAAAATGGAGAAGAGAGGGAGAGAGTTTGGTTTGGGTGGCTAGGGTTTTGATGAAGAAGAAGATGGGTTGTTGCATGTTTGATTATTTAGGTTTTAGATGACTTTTAGTCACTTTGGTAATTTCTCCAAACGAATGGTGGAGATTATATCTTAAAAACTCATCCAAGGGCTGATATTAATTCATTAATGGCAATTTGGTAATTTGCCATTGTGTGAAGACAAGATTGACTTGGTCAAAAGTCTTATAGATAGAAGGCTATGATTTGTTTTAGGTTTCTCTCATCCTAAGGCTAGAAGTCGACACTATACTAAATCTAACTACACATAATAAAAACTTTATAAATACACATATCATGCCGTAAAATAATTTTCTATATAATTAAAATTACTAAAATAATTTATGGCACCATAAATCAACTATATAAGCATAAATCATATCATTAATAAATTAAATATCTACACATGTGAAATTACTAAACTAACCCTATGACATTATTCACCAAAATCATAATTAAATCATAATAATTTGTAATTAGGCTCTAAAATGATTTAATACATGCTAATGACATGTTTAGAAAATAAGGATGTGACAACATGATAGGAGGTCTATACACACTATCCATGGAAGATTGAGATGGCATAGTGCCCAGTTTGATGGCAATTGAACCAAACATTAGTGTCAATATTACATGCTGCTCTATGAACTTTACCATAGTGGCACGCTGCTCTATAAACTTTACCATGGTGGCACGCTGCTCTACTAGATCTATTACTAAAACCAGAACTAAATCCACCACTAACACTACTTGAAGACATACTCCTCCTCTACCCAAATTTCTTCTTATTTTTTCTCTTATCGGAATATCCTCTTCCATGAAATTGTGAACCTGAAGACTGTGCACCCATATTAAAAGATCCACTCATTAATGATACATTAGGATTTTGAATGAAGTTGCACTCATATTATATCTTTTGCCTGTACTTGCCCCTTCAGAGTTAAACTTGATTTCCATTTGCCTTGCAGCATCAATCACAACACTAAAATCTTCCTCTTTTTGCTGAAACAAGGAAGCATGCATCATACTTAAACCACTGACAAATCTATAAATCTTGGTACCCCCATCTAGTATGGATCCCCATGCATACCTGCTCAATTCAATAAATTTAGTAGCATACTCATCTATAGTCATATCACACTGAATAGAGACTCAAATTCTCTCATTTTATCTCTTCTAGTATCCTCTAGTACAAACCGATTCATGGAAAGATCAGAAAATTGTCGCCAATTCAACCTATTGACAGAAGGCTGAACATAGTCTTTAAACCGTATCTCAGCCATTCCTTCCATCCTACTACCTGTAAAAGTTATTGACCTCTCATCATTGCAACCCAACTCTAGACAAATTCTCTTATTCTGGTTAAAAATGAGTGAGCATCCTCGGTTCCTATGAATTTAGGTGGACCGAATAAACCTATCATAGAGATTGTCACTAACTACTCTTGGACCATCTAGCAGTGGAGCCTGCTGAACTAGCTGTGCTCCTAGTACATGTATGGAAGGAGGTATCAGCTGCTACTATACCATTGGTGCATGAGCCTGGAAGAACTGCTGCTGCTGTATTAGCAAATTATTCATTATAGTAATGGCCTGCTGAAGTCCAATCACTACAGTAATCACTTTCGAAGGATTTATAGTTGTATTTTCCTCATTCTGATTTTCTTGTACGATATCCTCTTGATCATCTAAATTCCTAGCGGGTCCACTCGATCGATGTCTAGCTAGAGCCCGATGGTTAGAAGAAGCCTCATCTAGAGCATCTCGCTTCATATCATCAAGTGCTCTTCACCTAGTATTCACCATACCGAAATTCTAAGTATCAAATATATCATTAAAAGCATAACAACTCCCATCCTAGTATTATTACAGGATTCTACCTCCTAAACTAGTACCAACAATATGACTCCTAGGACAGTCACGCTATAACTTAAGAAGTAAAGGAAATTGTGTCAAGACATGACAGAGCTAACTTCGCAGTTATATATACAAATATAAGACTAATGCTTTGATACCAATTTTGTCATGACCCAAAATCATGGGCCGGACCAACACTAGGACCTGGGTAAGCTTAAGGCCCTTGAGGCCTGTAGTAAGCCTTATTTGTAAAATCCATATACGAGTCTACCTTGCCTTTAATAATAGTGAGCCCATATTAATGTTACTTGTGTGTATCTAATATCCATATAGTCTTGGCCCAATAGTAAATATCTCATTTAATCACATATGATTCGGGCCAATAAATTTCAAACATATCATGGTCACTAGCCACACATACATTTGAATAAATAATAAGGATATTTAAGATTTCATGAAATAGCTAACTCATAATATACATAGTCAAAATATACATCTTACGACTACAGAGTTCAATATGTCCAAAAACAGAGAAACTTCTCAGAGTAGCAGTAATTTAACTAATTAACTGCGTAAATTTCAAATATACATTTAAAGCCCTGTGGAGAATATCATAGAGCTTTAACTCTCTTTATGAGGATCTCCTACTTCCTGAAAAGTTTGGTGGAAGGAGGGGTGAGTTTCACAAACTCAGTGAATACTAATAAATAATGAATGACCAGACAATTAGGCAAAATGCATCTCTAGTTACAGAATTGATCACACTGTCAGTCATGCATATGTCACAATATCAGCATCCATAATCATTTCATCTTCAAACAATCAATCACATGGAAATCAGTCTGTGGCAGCACCGAAACCCCCTTGGCCATCCTCTCACAAGGCTCATTCTCTCATATGTTTGCACTAGGGAGTTGATCGCCGCACATGGCCAATCGATCTAATTCTCATGACTAGCCCTCTCATTATTTTTTTGAACTCTCTTTTCTTTCCATACCATTAGGAGGCCAACCTATGGTTGCTTATGTTAATATATATCATCAAATGCACACGGGGGCGTCGATCTCCCCATACATGGTCCACGGTATCAAGATCGCCCTCACAAATCCATGGTGACCCACTTCATTCTAATTCCACATAACCAAGGCAATTCACATCACAACACATTTAATCAACAATTTATCTAATCAAAATCCATCAGATAAATCATTAATATGCAGTTATAATTTTGCGATACTCAATAATAATATTATACAATTTATTAATAATATATATACCAAACAAGTTATAATGACATGAAAATGCATATCATGCACCATTTATTACTACTCATAGTGATATTAGGATATTCAAATCCTAATTCAGATTTTGGTGTGGAGGAGCAGTGGATGAGCTCAGACGATCTAGGCGTTTAAGAATATAAAAAGAGCTCATCAGATAACTATTCTATTCAACGCGAAAGAATAAATAATAACTTACATCATATCCTCTCTGTTAAGATTAATCTAAACTCTGTGCTACTTAGCTGCTAACCTTAATTAATTCAATTTCTCGCCACAATCTTTAAAATAATCTATATTTGCCACCAATATAATATAACAAATAATATTCTCATTTCAAATAATCTTTTCATCAATAATTTTCTTCTTTCTTAGTTTCATTACACTCTTCAAATAATCAATAACTATTTATTTTACTCACTTTAATTAATCCTGAATAAGCACAAAATATGTCTCTATATCGAATTAGTTAATGCATCAATTCTAATAACATTAAGAATATATTCATATTTCTATTTACAAATTAATTGACAATAATTCTCAATCTCAATAATTCACTAATTAAATCCCTTAATTTAATCACAAAACTTCTGCTATAAATTTTATTTCTAGTCTATAATTTGTTTCTAATTAATCAAATTGAAAACCAAAATAAATCATCTAAATTCACAATTATAATCAAACAATTGCTCAATCACAGTTGCTAAAATCAATAAGGAATTCTGGGAATGGGTTTAATACCCTCAATCATATAATATAGTCTAAAATTTACAGATGGGAGCTTGAATCATGAGGTTGGTGGCTGAGATTGACAGAAACGATTGCTGATGGCTGAAGCTCGTTGAGTTCAGGTGGTGTAAGTAGTGGTTGGTGACCTGAGGCGGCGCGGAGGGGAACAGCTGCGCTGCTGAGCTTACTGTAGCTTACGTTGGCCGGTGCAATCTTCTACTAGAGGCTTGAGGTTGCGCGATGGGAAGGAGAAGGATCCGTTGATCAGAGACCGTTCGTGTGAAGGAGAGAACGTTGCTGCTGGTGGCATCATCGGTGTGAGGCACTGCACGTGGTAGTGTCACTGGCTTCTAGAGGTGGCGGTGAGAGAGTTGGTGAGGGGAGGGAGAGAAGAAGAAGAAGAAAAAGACTGAGTGAGGTGAAGGTGGCACAAAGATAAAGAGAAGAAAGAAAGAAAAAGGAAAAATAAAGATGCTGTTAGGGTTTCTAGAGAATAATAGACAATTCTAGTTCGATTCAAACTGATTTGGTCCGATTCAATAAATCGACTTGATTTTTGATCGATTTTTAGCAAATCAAATGGGTTTATGAGTCCGATTAAATTTTACATGGCTTAAATTTATTGGCCAAAATTTTAGAATTAAAATTTAAATGACTATTTTCTGAAATTAAAATTTTCTGGTATTTCAATGTACTTCAAGTTGCCCATTATTTCCTTTGTGCCATCGCTGTACATATCACACGGTCAAAATTTATATTTTAATTTAATTAAATATTTTAAAATATAAAAGCAATCTAACGACATTAGAATCCTTAGCACTATATTTGGGAAAGAGAGAAACGAAAATGAGGGAAGTAAAATAAGAGAGGAAAATATAAATGATTCCACTATTTATTTTCCTCTCTTATTTTTCACCCTGTGTTTGAATTTGAAGTAAAATAGAGTGGAGGAAAGAAAATGACTTATAGCTAATTTACAATTTTATCCTTATTAATTATTAAATAATATTTTATTATTTCAAAAGCTGAAAAAATATCATTAGTTGCTTTTTTAATAATTATTAAAATGTTTTTTTTACAATAGTTACTGGTCAACTTTAATCCTATCACATGGGTTACTAAACTAACTTGTGGGTGTTTTTGTAAATTTATAGTGAATGATGCACCTTTTTAGCGTTCCTTAATCATTTTCTCTCTGTTTTGGAAGGATTGAACTTTTTTATGGGCCCGAAGTGATTTTGGTACAAACTTTTACTCTAGTCAAATTTTTCTATCGCTTTCTAAACAAGGTGAGATAACTTTCCTAACATATTTTACCTCAACATTTTCTTTCCTCCTTTCATCCAAACAGAGCATAAAACTCCAAAATACTCAAATTCCTACGATTCACATCTCAATCCTCAAACCTATAAACAAGAACCCAAAATTAGGAGATGTGTTCATGAGAATCGAGCTTGAGTTCATTAAGCATTAACTTAATCAGGATTTGTGTCGTTGTCACAAAACAACCACTCCTATAAGTTCAAGGCCATCGATTTTTATATTGGCTTTGTTGTTTTTACTGTTCTTATCAAGTGGATTAATTCAAATTGAAACACAACTAAAACATAACTAAAAATAGAATTCAAAAGAACAAATAGATAATGACTTAAAATAAAAAATAAAACGGGGCCTCAATCTGTAGGAGGAGGAGATAGAGGAGGCTGTAGCATCTGAATTATCATTAGGAGTTGGTTAGTCAATCCTGTATATTGTTGTTGCATGGTCTTAAGACGGGAATCGATGCTTCCATAAGATAAGTCCAAACTAGTGAAACGATTGGACGTCATTGTCTCCATTCGCTCCATTCGACTATTGAACAAGTCCATTTGAGAGAGGATGCGGGCTAGCACCTCATCAGTCTTAGCCTGTGCTATTGCATGGGAAGGACTTGCACCAGAAAAAGAAGAAAATGTAGGAGGTAAACCCCCTATATTAGTTTCTCCACCTTCATCTCCATCTCCAACCTCTCCTTCCTCTTGAACTTCCTCTCTAACTTCAGGTTGTTCATCCATCCTAGCCAAATGATATGTATCACCATGCTTAACTACCATTCTCATTCTCAACATCGTATCAATGTCCAAACGGGTGTTCTTTCCATTGTCTAGTGTGGACCCCTACCCCGACACACATAGGCGTGAAATGCATATGATAAAAGGATAGAAATGCACGTGATGTGTGAGTCGCCACCTTGTTTAATTATTTAAGGGTAAACTAGGAAAAACCCTAAGTGACTCCAATTTTAATTAACCTAATTA
>CANUEP010198693.1:0-10296 GCA_947857235.1 Jatropha podagrica | reverse complement strand
ATTTAGGTTCCCACTCAACATGTGCTTCTATTAATGTAAGAAACTTAGGTGTTTCTTCAAGTTCTTCAAAGCACTTGTTGAAAGCAAGGTCATGGAGCTCTTGTGTGACTTGTTCTTGAATGTGTAAGGACATGGTTGCTGCATACTTCTTTGCACGGCTCCTTGTAATTGGTCCATTAGGAAGTGCTAATGGATTGCCTTTGTTGTGGTCCTTGTTCCCTTGAGCTCCATAAGTGGTTGGTGATAGTGGATCCGTATCATTGTACCTCCTCTCACCTAATTGCATTATAAGGAACAATGTTATACCATATGAATGAAATGATGCCAAATTATGTGTGTGTAAATGAGAGGTTTTAAGCATCACCTAATTCTTAGAGGGCCCATGACTTGCTCCACTGACATTTTCTTATGGTTCACTAACATTTGGTTCAGGTTATGCTATAGGAATAGCAGGTACTACGATGAAGACCATCCCCTCTCCTGCATCTACAATTAAAGCATTTGCCCTTTGCGAAAACTTGCAGGTTTTTTGGTTATGCCTCTTTTGAAAACATGCTTGACATGTTGTAATCCTACCCTTTCTACTCAAGTTAATATTTCCACTCTTTGATTCACCTTCTCTCACTCCATTCCTATAAGGTCTCCCTGCTTTTTTGTCATTTTTTGGGGGTAGTGGACCTTCTTTACCGGAGTTCTTCTAAAACTTGCTACTATTCATAGTGTTAAGCATCAAACTATATGCCTCTAAGTACTTACTTTTCCTAAACCACTCACTAATATAGTCATATGGATTCAAACCAAGGTCATTAAGAGCACATATTGCATGATAGCAAGGTATCCCACTAACCTCCTAAACTCCACATGGACAAGTGTGATTTTTCATATTGTTAACATATGTATCCCCATTATGCAGTACCTCAACTTCATGTCCCCATTCTATATAATTTTGACAAAATCTATTTAAGGTTTGTTTGAAACTTTCTCCTAATTCTATTATAATATTCACATACCCACTTCGAAGTTGCATCCCTATTTGTGTGCAATCTAGTCATCACTAGCCTTCTAATGTCTTCTAACATAAATATGATATTCTTTATCCTAGCTTTTATAATTATACTATTAAAAGCTTTACACAAGTTATTATTTACAATTTCACATTTCACCTCTGCATTAAAATACACTCTGCACTAGTGACTTGGATGGGTATGGAGAATATCATCAAATCCGTATTTTGAAAGCTTCTTTAGCTTATTCATGTTTGCTTCAAAGTCAAGCATGTTGCATGACTTCACACAGGCCCAAAATTGCTAATGTAGTTCACTACCCCTGCATTTCTTCCTCCAATCGGCATAAAGATGCCTTGCACAACATCTTTGCTTACACAAAGGCAATTTCTCATAAATTACATCAAGTAATCCCTAAGACAAAACAAAAAACAAAAAAAAAAAACATAATGGTAGTCAACCTGAGTTATATAAAATTATGTAAAAAAAATAAAGACAGTCATCAAGGTGATATTACCTTTTGTTGGTCATGTATAAAGGTTCGCACTTCACCATTAATAGTTCCCAAATCCTTCTTTAGATGATCAATAAACCAATGCCATGCTGCTTTACACTCAACATTCACAATAACACACGTGATCATAAACATTTGGTTATTACCATCCATCCTTACTACAATTAACAACTCCCCTTTAATATCCCCTTTTAGAAAGCACCCATCAAGTCCAACTACTTTCTTACATCCAACTAAAAACCCTTTACTCAATGCATCAAAGCAAATATACATTCTATAAAACATAGTAAAACCATCAGCTATAGGACTTTGAACTTGTAAATTGCTATTGCTGCCTGGATTTGGTCTTGCCACTTCACCCAAATAATCCTATAATTTGGCATATTCACTCTTGGTGTCATCATTCAATCTTGCCAAATATATAAATTTAGCTCTCCTAAACTTAGTAATGATGACTTCAACACTAACATCAGTCTTGACTTGCTTCTTTAGGTCAACTAGTGTCATTGTCTCACATGCACTAATCTTAGGCAAAACATGCTTAGCCATCCACTTTTCACTGCACCTCTTGCTCTTAAAAGAAACTGAGCAAGTATACTCATTTCTTCCATGGATGCATAAGCTATCCAAGGACACTCCTTTTTTACACACTTGGCTCTAAGTTGGGTTCTTGTGTTCCTTATAAACTTCACCTCCCTTCTCTTTTAGAATGCAAATGAACTCACTGCTTCTTTAAACTCTTCAGGATTCTTGAAAGTCATGCCCAAATAGAAAGTTATCTCCTCAGTTGTAAGGTCAAAGGGTATGTATTTTCCTTTTCTTCTCATAACTTGTTATTTCTCACTTTTCTCACTTTCTCATAACATGTTATTTCTCACTTTCTTCTCACTTGTCGAATCCCTAAGATGAAATAACGAGCTAGTCGATCTAGTTCCCCACGCGATAAGGAATAGGGTCAATTTTTTAATCTAACCTTTTCTTCCTCCTGTTGTCAATAATTTAGTCCAGCGTGGAATTTAAGCGGAATCCTAATAAGTGCATTTGCACATGTCATGTGGGCCCCATATGTCTTACTTGTATTTTTGGCAAGCCATGTCAGCCATAGACACTTGATTGAAATTTTTTAATGGGTACACACCAGATTGCAAATATTTTTCATTGAGATACCAAAATGAATTTTTTTTGAAAAGTTCAAACACGAAATTCTTAATTAACCCTTTCTTTTATATAATTTTTTTATTAATTAATCAACTTATTTATTTATTTAAATTTATAACTTATAACAGTAGAGAAATAAACTACTTGAATAAACTCATTAACTGACCAATATTGAGTCCTAGCATGATTTGTTTTGTAATTTGCATTTATTGATTCAGCTGTATTTTTTTTATTTGCCAACATCAAATTTTATGAAATTATGGCATTTTCAATTGAAGAAGGGGTAGGTTTTTGAATTTTAAATTAATTTTTTTTAATATAATTTAATTCTTATTATTCTTGAGTTCTAAAAAGTTCTTAATAATAATTTTTTATTTTTTATTTTATTTTTTGTTACTTAGTTAATATTTAATTATTGTCACTTTAATTTAGTAAGAGATTTATATTTCTCTTGAAATAAATAGATGGTCTCTTGATGATTAAGAATTTTTAATTTTCTTAATACTTTTTTTCTTATATTCTAAATATATTTGATTTGAAAGAAAATAGTATATATGAAACTAGAAAAAAAAAACTATAGCTATATATTTCTTTCTCTAATGCACGACGTAATTAATATTGGCGCTATAGCTAAAGTTATTACCATTATGAGTTCATATCACCATCTCATTTCTTTTTTTTACCTGACAGTAAAAAATAATTATTATTTTTCATTATATTTGTATATAAATATTGATTTGAGGCTATTTAGTGATAACTTGATTTTCTTTTTAGATACTATTAGAGTTTTAAGGATCTATATTTATAAATTAGGGACTGAAGGATTAAGTTTAAGGATAAAGTTGAAGTTTATTTTAAGACTACTTTCATTATATAAAAATAAATTATGTACATAAAAAGTATCATTGAAAGTAATCTATATGGAAAAGTATAATACAAATTAACCAATTGTATTTGTTTTAATCTAAAAAAATTAAAGGAGCGTGAAAAATGAGCATATAACGAGTATAGTCAATGTGCAATGCACGTCATAAAAAAACTATTTAATATCTAAATGAGCTATGGATAAATAAGGAAAAAATAGTTTTTATTGACTAAATTATTAATATGCATGTTTTGTCAAACCATTTAAATAAAATAAGGCGAAGAGAGTATTAAACTAATATTTAATTCAAAGTAGATTTTGAGAAACCTTATGATTATGTTAATTAGGATTTTCTTCATAGTAAGTTGGAAAAAATGAGGTTTATGGAAAAATGGAAGATGTTCATCTCTGAATGCTTATCGAGTTCCAAATTGTCTATTTTGATTAATGGTTCACCAAGTCAAGAATTCCAGATGATTAGGGACCTCAAACAGGGAGATCCACTCTCTCCCTTTCTTTTCTTAATTATTGCAGAAGGTTTGAATGTTCTTATGAGAAATTCAGTATTACAAGAGTACTTTCTGGAGTGCAGGTTGGTGAAGAGAACATTGTAATTACTCACCATCAATTTATAGATGACTCGATTATATTTAATGATGCAAATGAGGATAAGATTATGAATCTAATGAGAATTCTGCTAGGTTTTCAATTCCTTTCTATTCTAAAGATCAATTTCCAAAAAAACAGAATTTATAGGGTAAATCTAGAGCATAGGGAGTTGAATCATCTTGCAGAGCTATTAAATCATTTACAAGATGACCATCCTTCAGATTATCTTGGTGTCCCTATTGGGTATAACCCAAGAAAATTGTTGTCTTGGAAGCCGATAATAGAGAAATTTGAAAGTAGATTATCAAAATCGAAGGCAAAATACTTGTTGATGGAAGGAAAAATAGCTCGTATTAAATCGATTCTCCATTCATTATAGTTGTTCTATATGTCTGTTTTCAAAGCTCCATCAAAGGTAATAAAAAAATTGAAGAACACAAAGGAGGTTTCTTTGGGGTAAAGATTTAGAGAATGAAAAGCAGGTGAACTGGGTTTCTTAGAGCTCTTTATGCTCAAGTAAAAATAAAGGGGAGCAGGGTGTGCCGAATTTTAGAAGAAAAAATAAGAGGTTATTGGAAAAATGGTGGTAGCGGTTCAAATCTAAAAGGAGTTTTCTTTGGAAAAGGATTCTTATATCAAAATATGGTGCTGATTGTCACACCACAAAAATAGAGATGCGACGGCCCTAGGGTCTAGGTAGGCTTAAGGCCACCAGGTACCACGTAGAACCCAAATCTGATTTTATCTTATTATAAATAAGTAATTTGCTAAAACTTAATACTTCATACTTAGGTGGGCTAAAAAAATTTTTCAATGTTGTTCAATTAATTTCCCAGGATATATATATATATATATATATATATATATATATATATATATATATATATATATATATATTCTAAATAACACATGCTATCAAACTTACTCTCGTATAATTCCTTTGATAATGAACTTTGCATTCAGAATCAACTAATATCCTTTACATATATCTACGGAGCAACTAGAGTTATCCATTAAATACATCAATTACTTATAAATATTAACACATAATTATATTGCTCTCTTACTTCTTGTTGAAATAAAAAAACAAAGAAGTTACTGAACTGAATTACTTCTACCTGAACCACAGACGTTTTGATGAGACATCAACTCAATGAGGATATAGTGCCCCTTAATTAGCATATGCATTTTAAACATTACCTAGCTTACAAATCAATAATTACAATTGAATATGTCATTAACGTTCATTACATATCTACTTCAATTAAATAAAATTTATAATAATCTAACTTTTCATTATCGATATTATATCAATCATATATTAACTAATCACTTAAAAGCACTGAAGAACATATTACTATATGCATTTTTGTACCTTCTCATCTCATATTGATATCTTAGATAATTCAAATAATTCAGCTAATAACAGCATTTCACAAAATCACAATTTTTCACAAATCACTGTTTTCACTTAGACAGTGTTAAAGAAAACATATTGCTTGCACATTTCAGCACTGTTTCACACTTCACAATTTTAAGGGCAGTAACTTCTTTTTTTAATTGTATTCATTTTTACATATGTGCACATAGCTTGATAGTATAACCCCATCAGGGTTGGGTTCTATGATTAGCCCATACAATAGCATAACACAATCAGAATCAAACACAACGATGAGATTCACAATTTCATATCACAATTTCAATAATTCTAATATCAATGATAGTAAATGGCTGAATAAATTCTTTCAAGTATTCTAATAATCATAAATTGAGTCAAACAATTTAAACACATACAAGAAGGGGTTAAACACCATAACTCACATTGAAAATGAGAATTTGATTCCTCTCGATCACTTATAATTTAAAATGATTCCGTAGTAATCCTCAAGCTATAATCACATTTAAACATATATTTCACTTTTAATTTGCTTCTATTTCTTTATTGACATTCAAAGTTCCTTATATTTTTATTCATTAAATTTAAAATCTGAATTTTTTGGGATAAAAATTATACATATTAAGCTTTATGTTTATTTACTATGCACTTATGTTCTTAGCTAATTTACTCATATTTTAATATTCTCAATTTAGTGTAAATCTAATGAAAAACATAATTTTCTGCACATGAGTAATATGTGTTTATTTAATTAAATATTTATCTTTTCACATCCATTTATTCTGAAACTTTATCAAGCAGTTCTTAGCATCTCAAAGTACTCCCACATTAACTTTCATGAATTTTGGAGTTCATTAACCTATTTAAATAAATTAATTATAAAACCAAAATTTTCAACTTTCTTATACTGAGTAGTATCCTTCATTTTATTAATATTTTTAATTTCCCTCATTATTTAGACTTTTTCTTCTAATACAACCTTACTAACATCTTAAGCTATCTTTCTATAAAGTTTCATAATTTTTGAAATTTATTTACATATTTAATTGAACAAAATATAGTGGTTGAATTTAAGCAGTCTCATTAAGACAGTTTGGAAAAATAAAATTTTTCTAGCTTTTACATATTTAATTAGTTTCTATCCAAAATAATTTCCACATATTAAGTGGTTACTTAATATATCGTAAGGATAAATTTTAAACTTTAATTCATCAAAATAAAGATTAGAACTTAGGAAATATAATTTAAAATCTCAGACAGAATTTTTGTATTTCATACCTTTCTTTACTCCCTTATGATCTTCTCTTCCTATCACTTTGTTGGTTTAATCCCTCCTTATACTACTTGTATATTTCTAATCTTTTTGTGGTAAATGACCTTAGGGAAGTAGGGTATTTATAGAGAAATAAATAAAATGTGAATACTAAGTTTGAAAATGAAGATATGAAATAAAGAAATTGTGGTATTTTCTTTAATACACTTGTATTTCTTTTTCTTAATTTAGATGATGATTCACTTGGCATTTTATGATGATTGATTTTTATCAATTAGTAGATTGATTGAAAGAAAAATGTGAAAGGAAGAAATTAACTTGAAAATGTGAAAGGAAGAAAATCAAATTTGAAAACGTGTGAATTAGTGAAAATATAATCTCTTCTTAAATACACCTATCTCCATATCATTAATTAGAGGTTGAATTATTTGCTATTCTCTAACAAATAATGGAGAGAAGAAAATGAAATGGGAAAGCTACATCTGAAATGAAAATATGAACGGGTGAAAAGATGATTACCTTTTCAGTACACTTATTTTCATAATTTAGAATGATGAATTATGTATAATAAGCTACCACTTGTAAGAATAAAATTTTCATTTTATCTCCTTTTAGTTACCTTCGTTAAGTAATAGTCTAGATGCACTTTTTAGTCATTTCATATTTTTATTACTTAAACTCACTTGATTTAGAGTTTTACTCATTTAATTTTTTAGATTTTCTTATTTTATATATATATATATATATTGTGCATTTATGTTATTATACATCTAACCGTTTTAGGATTTTCTTACATTTCAGTAAATTTTAAAAGTGGACCCTCAATAAAATTAGAAAATGAAATGTTCCAATTTTTAAAATCCGGGTATTATACTGATGCTTTGCTAAAATAGGGAGTGATAATTCTCTTTAGAAGAAGAAGATGGGAGTGGGTAATAATAATAATAATAATAATAATAATAATAATAACAACAACAACAACAATAACAATATTAACATAAGTCAAAAAGGGAAGGAAGAAAGAAAAAAAAAGAAAGAACAATTCTATCAATAATTGAAATGGACAAACCGTCCATTTGAAATCAATGCAAACCAAATAGTAACGCACAGTGATATTTGGTAAAAATATCTAATTCGGATCTAATTTAATTTTGCTCGATTTAAATTAATATTTGATTCGAATTTAATGTTTTTTTTAAGCGATTTTTGGGTAAATCAAATTGATTTTTGATTCGAATAAATATCATGTGGCACAGTTTTATTGGTTGAAATTTTATGATTAAAATTTAAATGGAAAATTTTTTAAATTAAAATTTTCGGTATTTCATCATTCCTTGCTATTGTGTATTTCAACTAGTGATGTTTGGGATTTTGTGTTAAGTTGGTAGAGTATTCAAGGTGCCCTCACTAATAATTTGGTTCATTTTGGTTGGCAATGGGAAAGCTTGTTTATGGGAAAAGGTTGTAGTAAAATTTGAAAATTGATTTTTCTTTTCTATTACCTTATGGTTGTTGTGGGTGAGACATATTAAGTTAATTTTCAAAAATAAGAGCCAAAGATCATAAATGGTGTTGGATACGATTAAAATGAGAAGTTTTGAGCTTCTTAAAGTAAAATAGCTTTCACTTTCTTCTAGTTTTATGACTAGTGTATTTTCTCACTTATGGTTTGTAATAGTTTCAAGTCTTTAAGATATGCTTCTATAGTTTATATTTCTTGAAGTGTCCCGGTATTGGTAAACTAAAATTTAATATTGATGGGGCATCTAAAGGTAAACTAGGTGCTACGGTTATTGGACAGATACTTAGAAACAAGATGAGACTGGTTGTCTGTATTTTTTACAAGTCAATTGGTGTATTAGATTCAAATGAAGCAAAATTTCTTGTTATTTTTCATGTTGTAGAATCGTTTTGGTCCTCACCTTATAAGAACTCACCTTTGATTATTGAGTTTAACTAAAAAATGCAATTTGTTGGGTGATTCAAAAGCAAAAGCGTCCTTGGCGGTGGTAGAAATATTTTAATAAGTTTGATAGGATAGTCTCTTTTGTGGAGCAGGTAGAATTTCAGCACATAAACAAAGATAAAAGTCATTTTGTTGACTACAAGTCTAAGAAATGAGTTGAGGCGACTGTACCATTTTTATCTTGGTTACAAATTGAATTGAGCTAAATTTTAAGAATCTCTTATTATTATTGTTACTTGCTAACTCCCTCTTATCAATTTTCATCTCAATAAATGGTTTTGGATGGCTGGTATAGCTACAGATTATTGCAGCTTCTATTTCAGGTTTATAATTTATGAGATACTAGTTAATAGTGTTGGATTTTGTTATATTTAGTTTAGGTGAGTATTGATGTTTTGACTAGATTTTTTTACTTAAGTTATCCGAGTTAGTTTGGGTGTTTATGAGAGCTTTATTGGCTTGAGTTAGTATTTGAATAAAATAAATTTTTTTATGGACATTTTAAGTTAATAAAATTCAATCTTTTTGTTGATAAAAAAATACTCATGTGCATGCAAAGGGCCATGTTTCTAACTAGCTTTTAATATAACTAGTCTTTTTTACAACGTGTATTGCATGTTGACAATGCTCATTATATTTTCATTTTTAATACTTTTTTAATTTTTTATTTATATAATATTAAAGTATAAGTTTTTATTTAGATTAAAATAAATACAATTGGTTAATTTGTATTAGACTTTACTGTACAAGCTAGTTACAATGTTATTTTTCATGTACTTGATTCTATTTTTATATAATGAGGTAGGCTCAAAATAAAGTTTAAGCGAACCGCTATGCCTCATCATTTAGTTTCTAATTTATAAATACAGATCTTAAAACTTGATAGATACTAAAAAAAAAATTAAGTTATCACTCAATCCTCAACCCTTACCCTTAATCCCAAATCAATATTTATATATAGCTATAATGAAAAAATAATAACAAGTTTTTTTAACTTGTAGGTAAAAGAAAAGATTTGAGAAGATGATCTGAATTAATAATGGTAATCATTCTAGCTATAGTGATAGTATTACTTACTATGTGTATTAAAGAAGGAAATATATGAAAATACATACAAGCTCTTGAAACCCAAAATAGAAATACATAGTTTTATTATTTTTTTAAAATTTCATAAATACTATTTTCTTTTAAGTCAAACACATTTTGGATATAAAAGAAAAAATATCAAGAAAATTAAAAATGCTTAATCATAAGATTATCTATATATTGTAAGGGAGATATAAACCTTTTACTAAATTAAAATGATAATGGTTACAAATTAATTCAATAACCAAAAATAAAATAAATTTTTTTATTAAAAATAATGTGAATACTCAAATTTTGAGGCTCAAAAGGCCAGTTTTGAGAATTCTCCAGAACGAGAAAAACTAGAAGGTCTGTCGGCCGCAGCGGTGGCAGCCGCCCTTAACGGCGGCGTTAGCCGCTGCGGCGATAGCCGCTATCGCCGGCGG
>CANUEP010198649.1:0-14789 GCA_947857235.1 Jatropha podagrica | reverse complement strand
CTCTTAAGTGCTGATTATGAGGCCGTAAGAGTAGGATTAAGTAGTTGCTCTCCTTTCCTATTTATAATACATGTATTAGCAGCAGAAGGGGGGGAACAAAATATTATCTAAACTTCCTATTTTCTCTATTAATCTTCTGTGACTTTGACTGGGACCTAACAGGATCCATGCACGTGACATGGGCTAGAGTTGTTATTTCGGTCCAATATGAAATCTTGTTTGGGCGTGCTATGTCACATGGCCTAGGCGTGCCAGGGTTTGGGATTCCATGATGGCAGTAGCACGGATGGTGCTTAGGGGAGCATGCTTTGAGGTCGACGGTCTTCTATAACACGGGCGTGCTATGTAGCACGGCCTAGGCCATGCTATGCATTGAGTTTCCAAGACATTTTTCCTTTGAATCTAGCACAGGCGTGCTATTCTAAATGGTCTAGGCGTGCTAGACACTGGTAGATTTGCTTCTCTATATTTTTAACTGGTTTCCATAAAAATCCTATAAAATTACTCAAAATCAAGTGAGATTGTGTTTCAAGGAAGCTTTAACTAAGAACATAAATAAAACTAAATAAAAACTAATCAAAAGTAATTAAAAACTGCTAAAAATCCTAATAAATACTATAGAAAAATGCTATAGAAATAACACCTACCAATATATTCAACTAATTAACCAATTCAGTTGTTTCAATACTCTCAACTTTCCAGTGGAAGTTCAACCAATCTTCTCCAAAATTTCCAAGTTCAGCATCAACTACACTAATCGTTTCTATCCAAGCTGAATTAATATATAATTGATATTTTCAAATTTCTAATATTAATTGTTCTACAGAATAGAAAGGAAAGAATCCGGCAGAGAATTGTAATTTCTAGGGGTGTAATTCAGACAGTATAGAATGAAATAATTCACATTTAAATTCTATTCTGAAATATTTCAAAATTTAAAATTTCATTTTACTTTATTCCAAATATTTTTTGAAATTTAAAATTTCATTCTACTCTATTTTAGTAAATATATTTATTTACTAAAAGCGATTATAGTGAAAGTTATTAATAAAACATGTAAGTTACTTATGAAATGTTAAATAAAAGCTAAATGACGATTTTCATAAATTAATTTGGTACTTAAAAAAATAATAAGCAATTAGCATATAATAAAAACTATGTGAACTAGTATATTGGAAAAAAAAATAAATGACATATTTCTTATTTAAATTTCTATTTTAAAAGGAGAACGAATATATTAATTTTCTCTTAATGAGATATTACAGTTTAAGACATATAATTAAAAAAAAAATTATTGTATATATAACAATTACTATATTCGTTGCAATTTAAATAAGAATTTATACTTTAATTATAGAAATTAAAAAATTAAACGAATATAAAATATCAATGTATAATTATGAGTATAGTTAACGTGCGTTGCACGTCATAAAAAAAAAGAACCAATAACTATTAAAAAAGGAAAAGTCACGTCCTATCCTATTGTGTTGGTCCCAGAATTACTCAATGTCTAAATTTAGGAAAATATAATTTGGACCCATATATTTATTCCCATAGGACCACAATAAATTTATGAATGTCGGAACAGTACCATGTTGTTTGTGAATTGAAGAAGGGGAAGCCACCTGAGTTACTGCAAATTTGATAAGAGATTAAATGTTCACAACCATAAACTGGCAGTGAACATGCACTGAGATACCATGCAGACTTTCTAGCCTGACCTTCCTCATCTTAATTACTCATTTCTATACTTTACTTTATATAAATAATAAGGTAATATTCAGATCTCGTTAGAGATGTAAGCCAATCCATTCCAAGTGAATAGTACAAATCAAGTTTATGTAAAAAATTCGTGAATTTGAAAATTTAGCTAAATGAGTATAATTTTTTAATTAATTTTTATAAATTTAAGTCACGATTGTTTTCGTTTAACTTTTTTTATTTTATTTTTCTTACAACATTTTAGAGAACCATTTTTTAAAACGGAAAACAAATTTTATAAAACCATGAATATTAATATTTTTTTTGAAGGGGCACAAATAGTCGTTTATAGTTGTGTTTTATGGTTTAATCATATTTTTCTTTTTATAGTAGAATTTATTCTCATAAGATTATTTTTATTGTATTCTCTATTTCTTTTCTATCTCTTCTCTAGTTATATGATATGCGTTTGCACGTTGTTATTATTCTGTATTACGCATTATTTATACTCATTAATTTATTTTTAATAATAATTTCACCATCGTAAAAAAATTCCAATTTCACCTCAGCTTCAGCAACCACAACCAATAGCACTGTACATAAATTACAAGGATCGCATAGACATGTTCTATTCACCCTCTAAATGCAGCTTTAAACAACAACAGCCGAATCCCTCTACAATGATGTAATCTATCCCAGGAGTGTCTTAATTATTTCTCTATATTGTGTTAGTTATATACCCTATAGTCAATTTAGTTATATTTTAGATATAATATTTCATATAATAAATATTTTATTATTAATATGAAGTATTTATTTATCTTTTATATTCTATTGATTGAATCTTGGTAAAAGATATAAAGTCTAAGAGACAATATTACTTTGCCAAAATAAATTATAATGTAGTTATAATTATGAGTTTTATATTTGTATTAAAGTAATGTCTCTAAATATTTTTTTATCAATGTTCTCCTCATTATTCAGCTATACTTAGAGCTATTGAGCTATAATTAGAGCTATTGAGACTGATTTCCTTAGGAAGCAGTTGTACTGAATAGCTGAGATATTTGTGATATATAGAACTAATATGTAGGTGTTTGTCATTTAAATGAGTCTACTGAATTGACTGGCATGATAATTTCATATAGAGAGTTGCTTGTGTCTATGAAATATTCAAGTGATGGTTGTGAGAATGATCTTTTGACTTGAAATTTCTAAGCTATCTTATATAGGGATAATTATGTTTTGATTCTTCGTTCACATTATTCGTTTCATGAATAATAATCAATGATTAATTAGACATAATAAGAATTGTATGAAGATACTTATAAAATTAAGAGAGGACTCATCACCCTAGGTAAATTATAAAAAATATTGTAATTGTTCTCTACTAGTATTGATTAAAAAATCCTTGTATAAGGTAGAATGAAATTAGCAAATTAGATTTGAAATTTCATTCAACTGATTAATGGCTAAATTAAGAGAACTAACATGATTTAGTAAAGTAGACACACTCCATGCATAGTTACTAAATCAGAACATTAATGATGAATAGATGTTAATTACATTGATAAATCATGCACTGAAAGGTTAAGCCAAACCACTTTGATTTTTTAAATATTTGGATAGTCTTGACATATATTGCTAAACAATGTACTTGAATTTCAAATATCAATTAATTAATTAATTAATATTTATTATCAACATATTTAGAATCTAGAAGGTCATACATATAAGAATGGATATGAGAAAGTGAAAACGAAAAATCAAATTAAGTATAACTTGATTACAAATAAGTTTTGTAAAGTTAAGCACAAAATTGTAATTTATATTTGATTATAATTTTACCAAGATTATTAAGTATTGACTTAATTGATTTATCTTAATAAATTTTAGATTAAATAAATTAAATACTTTAATTATGATTTATTTATTTAAATAGTTAAATAAATAAATAAAATTAATTAAATTGAAAATCCTATTAATATATTTATTACAATTTATTTATTTATTTAAATTATTTAAATAAATAAATATATACATATATATTTTAGTTATAATTTATTTATTTAAAATATTTAAATAAATAATTATAATTAATTTATTTATGATCTAGGATTTTTCTATATAATATTTAAGAAACAGTATAAACAAAATAACGTTGTTGTTCATAGTTACAAAACAAAATAGAGAGCTTATGATAGCTAATACCATCATACACTCTAACTGCTCAATCCTCGAAAAATAGTTTTAGAGTTTTTCAATTCTCCATTTGTGTGGATACTATTAGAGGCTGGACATTTGGATGACTTGTGATTTGCGACAATCTATCCGTGTAAGTCAAAATTTCAAAAAATTTGCAAAAGAGGTCAACAGATTATTCGTTTAAACGGATCCCATATAATTATTTATTATAATTATATTATTTCACTGTATATATTTAATATTGAAACTCAACAGATTGATGTATGGGAAAAGGTCAGCAAACAGAAACAATGGTACACTGTTCGTTTGTGCATGTGGGCTTTCCCCAATTTCAGGAATACCCTGCAAACCGATAAAGACCAACCCATCCAATAATGTTTTGAAAGGATTCTTCAAGATGACAACCAATCACACACGCAGAAGATCCGGAACATTTATGGCCCATTCAATTCCATTCTTTGCTGCAAGGCTTAAAAACTCGTTCGATCATAACACATGGAAATTAGGCTTCTGTTTATGTTTGGTGGTCATCTTACTGAAAATAGCAAACCAAGAAGAGTTTTATTTGAGCTTCATCATTTTGTATCATCGAGCATTAGTCGTCCTTTTCTTTTCTAGGATTGATCCCTCCTTGAGAGCTGCTTGGGCCTTACTCTGCTTTCCCAATGAAAAAAGAGCTGCTGCTTGTAAATCAGATGCAATGTGCCGAATAGGAGATATTAATTGAGCTTGCAGTGCATCATTCAGCGCTTGCTGAGGCATTTCGCCCATGAGAAACCATGGTCCCAAAATCAATGAACTGCAACATAACGAAATGTAAGCATTTTGCAAATTTTCCTATATTTTTAAACACTTAGACATTTTAAATGGATCTAGAAAAATGTTTAGCCATTCTAAAAGAGCTCCATTTTTAACCTTTTTCATATTAGTATAAATAACGAGTAATACCAAATAATAGACTTCAATATTTTTGAAAATGAGTTAAACTTTAATTAATATTGATTTAAAAAAAAAAAACTATATAATATGATCCTATGTCATTGGATGTTGATTTGAGTTCATGAATCAAATAAAAAAAAAAAACAAAACTCTAAAATAAATGATAAAGAAAAGAAGTCAAATATACATTGACCTCTATATGAACAAATTTTGATCAATAAAAAAGGATTAGTTTGTTTTTGGATTTGATACCAGTTTAAATTAATGGTGTTAGGATTCACAAATTTCGATTAACTGAAAGCTTTGAAGACCACACTATATTCATTTTTTAAATTTCTTTTACGGTACTTTGCTTTGATTAATTTATGTTGAATTACAAAATGTTAACATATAATAAAAATATATATTTAATAAAAATAATCAGACTCTTAAAACAACTCTAATTAATAAATAATTTATGACTCAAAATTCTTATTTCATACGGATTACTCAAACTTCACTCTATGTAATCAAAATCTACCCTAAAAACGTGCTAATTCATAATTTACCTTACCTCAAATTCTGGTAGATTAATAATTTGTGCAGTAAACGTGGAACACACTTTCAATCTTTTCAACCCTGGATAACCTTGTAATCTTTTCTTTGATTCCTCAAGATTGCCAACTCCATTGAAAACCCTAACACCGAAGGCTAAGGCAATGCCCACGGTGAAGTTGGCCAACAGTTCACCTTCACCCTTCCCTCTACTGCCGATCCTCAAGTTGCAGCAATCCTTACCCAAGTTTTTTCTCAATTCATTACAGTGTTAAAAAGTCTCTTGGAGAACCTCTTACCCAATGGCGAACTCACCCTACCTTCTAAACCTACGAATCAACCTCGCCAGGAAGAAAAAACCCATCCACCTTCTCCCAAACACCCAAGCCATTCAATATCTACCGATACCAAGAAGATGAATCAAAACTAGATCTCAAGGGAATCAACCCCTACAGTCAAGAGATCAACCACACTCAGACACTGGATGAAGCGAATCTCAGGGATGTGGTCAAAGAGCTAGTTCGGGAATGTAAGGAGTTTAAGGATAATGGAGACTACGGTCTCCAACAAGATTCACCGTTATTACCTAACATATTAACCGCAGCTTTTCCTCTAAAATTTAAACTTCCCACTTTCCAATCTTATGATAGATATACAAACCCGAGGAATTATCTAGCAACCTTTCAAACCATAATGAACTTGCAGACTAACTCAGAAGACTTAATGTGTAAAGTATTTTCGATCACTCTTAAAGGGGTAGCACATGAGTGGTACTAAACACTTAAAACGGGGTCCATCCACTCCTTTTCATAGCTAGCCATGACATTTCGAGCTTGCTTCATTAATTGTATCCCATATGGGAAAATCTCCTTTGATCTAACAAATTTGAAGAAAGAAGAAGGAGAGGCTTTGCGGCAATATGTATCTAGATTCCAAAAGATGGTGATGCAAGTAGAGAATCTGAATGATGAGGTAGCTATCAGCGCGATAACTAAAAACTGCAAGTATAATAAGTTATTTGAAAGCTTGAGTATATATCCTCCCTCGAATTTTGCCAAGCTCGTGGCACAAGATCATAAGTATACTAAACTAGTTGAGGCATATGATATTCAATAATGTAAATCAACCAAAGACGAAAGACACGGACCCTAGAGACACTTGCCCCAGTGGGAAGGCGATCACCCCATAAAAAATCGCCCATCCGACCCCTGCGTACTAGCTACTCTATTTGAACTCCATACTCAAGAGCTAACAAACCTCTAAAGAAAAAGGAATTCACCCCAGTGAGCATACCACGTTTTAAGATCTTATCATGGATTAAAAGAGCAAGGTGATCGAATCTAGTGCTTTTATCCTAGAAAGATGAGAGAGGGTTCCTCGAGCCATCGGGATAAAATCAAATATTTCGAGTTTCATAGAGATGTGGGCCATGAAATTGATGCCTACTGGCAGTTGGAAAGGGAAGTAGAATGCCTTGTGAAGAGAGTCGAGCTAATGCAATTTGTTAAGGAAGACTAGCGTGAGGGGAAACAAAGAAGCACATCAAGCAAAGACTATCACACCTTGGGAACTATCCACACTATATTTGGTGGTTCGTTAGGTGGGTTGAGGAAGAAAGAGCCAAGGAGATATATTCTATCCTACCTCAATAAAAACCAAACTCTAGACCACCCATATCGTTCTCAGAGGCCGACAGCGAGCACATACATATGTCGCATAGTGACGCTTTAGTAATTGAGGGAAGCTTAGAGAACTTTTTAGTGAAAAGAATATTAGTAGATGAAGGTAGTGCGGTCAACTTGATGACCATGAATGTGTTTAAAGCTCTAAAGCTAGATCAAGTGAGGCTCAAACCAGTTCGGACTCCACTTGTTGGGTTGGCAGGAAAATCTATACAAGTATCTAGGTTCAAATCATGGTCAGAGAGACAACAAGCCATAGCTGTAGACATTGATAAACTTTTGAAGGCAGGCTTCATAAGGGAGGTAAGCTACCTAGAATCACTGGGGAACATTGTCTTAGTACCAAAGCCTAATGGGAAGTGGAAGTTGTGTTTTAATTTTACCAATCTAAATAAGGCCTACCCGAAAGACCGTTATCCTCTACATAATATCGACCAATTGGTTGACTCAATAGCCGAAACTGAGGTGTATAATTTTGTAGATGCAGCAGCTGGGTATCAACAGATAAGAATGAATGAATTGGATGAAGGAAAAACTAGTTTTGTCACAGATCGAGGCATCTATTATTATCAAATCATGCCTTTCGATTAAAAAACATAGGGGCAACATATTAGAGGCTAGTTAACAGCATGTTTAAGGTTCAAATCAGACGAACTGTAGAGGTCTATGTGGATGACATGATAATAAAGAGTATTCGAGCTACTGAACACCCTAGGGACTTATAAGAAGCATTTGAATTCCTAAACAAGTTCAACATGAAGCTCAACCTAGAAATGTGCACTTTCAGAGTAAAAGTTGAGAAGTTTTTAGGTTTTATGATATCAAAAAGAGGCATAGAGGTGAAGTTTGAGAAGATTAAGGAAATTTTGGAGATGCAAGCACCCACAAGCATCCATGAGGTACAACTATATAGTAACTGAATGGTCAAATAACCACCCTAGGTCGATTTATGTCACACCCCAATTTTCAATGGTGTGATGGACTTAGGGTCTAGGCAGGCTTAAGGCCATCAAGCACCTTGTAGAACCCACAACACATACATTACTTATCTTGATTATTTACTTGAGTGTGCTACAATCAATTTATTTACTTTTATAAAATTCCTAGGCTCACTGAACATATTCTTCCTGACATTCTGTATAGACACATATTACTCTCTCAATACTGTTACAATAAAGCTTACACACTTCCAATACTAATATCATCCACAAGATACTATGGAGCAACTAGTGTTTGTATAATTTAACATCAATATTTACATTAATCACATGCTTCTTATTGGAAGATGGAATCAAGAAATTGACGAACTAGGATCACCTTACATGAAACCACAGACGCTTGAATGAGTCATCAACCTAATGAGATTATAGTGTCATATAGGTAGTATGTACAATGAAAAGTATCTCAAGGTTCAACATTTGTAGTAATACCAAATGCACTATTATTAGCTCATAAAAAATGAATTCGTACTATTATTAGCTCATTAAAAATAAATTCGTATGTAAGAATTCATAGTAATCAGATCACTATCACAAATGAGATATCAAAAGGGTTTTATAGCAATAAGATCAATATCACAAATGAAATATCAATAAGGATTCACAGTATTCGAATCAATGTCACAAATGAGATATCATTAATATGATAGATAATCACATATATATCATTGAATAAAACATATTATTAGGTATATTATAGTGCTATCACACACTTCATATATTAGGGCAGTAACTTCTCCCTTTTATCACAAATCTCTATGTGCACATAACCTAATGGTATAATCCCCATCAAGACTAGGATTCTATCATATTGGTGAACAAATGTCTTGGTACAATCAAAACAGACATAGAGGCCAAATATATTTCAGAATTTACAATTTCAATATCACAATAAACAAATAGCTCAAATACCAGTAATGGTATATATTTGATCAAAAGTTCCAATATAATAAGGAAGGGTTAGACACTATAACTCACCTTGAATTTGATTCCTCTTGATCATTTATAATTTCAAAATGATTTCGCAATAATCATTGATCTATATTCACATTTAAACATATATTTCACTTTCAGTTTGCTTTTAGTTCTTTATTGACATTCAAGGTTCCTTAATATTTTTATTCATTAAATTTAAAATCTGAATTTTTAGGGACATAAATTAGACATATTAAAATTTATATTTATTCACTATATACTCATGTCCATTGCTAATTTACTCATATTTTAATATTCTCAATTTAGTGCAAATCTAATGAAAAATAGAATTTTCTGCACATGAGCAGTATATGTTTATTTAATTAAATATTTATCTTCTCATATCTATTTATTCTGTAATTTTATCAGGTAGTTCTTAACATCTCAAGGTACTCCCATATTAAATTTCATAAATTTTGGAGTTCATTAACCTATTTAACTAAATTAATTACAGAACCAAAGTTTTTAGCTTTCTTATACCGAGTAGTCTCCTTCATTTTATTAATATTTTAAATTTTCATCATTTTTTAGAATTTTCCTTCTAACACAATCTTATTAACATCTTGGGCTATCTTTTTGCAAAATTTCATAATTTTTGAAATTCATTTACATATTTAACTGAAAAAAACATATTGGTTAAATTTAAGCAGTCTCATTAAGACAGTTTGAAAAAATAAATTTTTCCTAGCTTTTACGTGTTTAATTACTTTCTATCCAAAATAATTTCTACATATTGAATGCTTACTTAATATATTTTGAAGATAAATTTTTTAAATTTTAATTCATTAAAGTAAAGATTAAAACTTAGGAAATATAATTTAAATTCTAAAAGAGAATTTTCAGATTCCATACCTTTCTTTGATCCCTTGTGATTTTCTTTTCCTTCCTATTACTTGTTTGTTTAATCCCTCCTTTGAACACCTGTATATTTTTAATATTTTGTTGTAAATGATCTTAGGAAAGTAGGATATTTATAGAGAAATAAATTAAATGGTAAAACTAAGTTTGAAAATAAAGATGTGAATAGAAGAAAATGTGGTATCTTCTCTAATACACTTGTCTTCCCTTTTTTTATTTTAGATGATGATTCACTTGGTATTGTGTGATGATTGATTTTCTAGCAATTACTAGATTGATTGAAAGAAAAATGTAAAATGAAGAAATTAACTTGAAAATATGAAAGGGAGAAAATCAAATTTGAAATGGGGTGAATAGTGAAAATATAATCTCTCTTTTAATAGAAAGAAGAAAATGAAATGGGAAAGATATGTCTGAATTGAAATATGAACAGGTGAAAAGATATTTACTTCTTAAGTGCACTTATTTTCATAATTTAGATAGATGAATTATGTATTATGTTGTGCAAATATTAAGCTATCACTTGTAAGAATAAAACTTTCTTTTTATCCCCTTTTATTACTTTCGTTAAGTAGTATTCTAGATGCCCTTTTTGGTCATTTCATATTTTTATTAGTTAAACTCATTTGATTTAGAGTTTTATTCATTTAATTCTTATTAAGTTATATGTATATATATTTTACACATTTATGTTATTATACATCTAATATTTTTAGGATCTCCTACATTCCTTACAAATCTTATTTCTTTGTATTTCAGTAGTATTTTAAATAGGTTCATATTTTCTAAAATACTCTTTTATTATTTATTTACTTAATTTACACAATATTTAGAATATAATACTTTCTTTGAAAATTAGGGTGTTACATCCTTCCCCCTAATTAAAATTCATTCTCAAATTTTCTAAGATACTTTCACACATTAAAAGGATAAGGATATTTATCTAACATATTAGACTCAGTGTTCCAGGTATATTCCTCTACAGATTGACTTTGCCACAAAACTTTTACCATAAGAATTTCCTTATTTCTAAGTTTTCTAAATTGTTTATGTACTATGGCTATTGGAACTTTTTGATAAGTGAGATCTTGCTATAAATCAACCGAAGAAACTTCTAACACACGTGATTGGTCAGGGATATATTTTCGAAGCATTGAAATATGAAACACTATGTGCACTTTGTGGTGGTAGTGCCAAACGGTAAAAAGCTAATCCTACTTTTTCTAATATCTCAAAAGGTCCAATATACCTTGGTGAGAGTTTTCCTTTCTTACTAAAACTTATTACTCCTTTCATTGGTGACACCTTCAAAAACACGTGTTCACCAATGCTAAACTAGACATCCTTCCTCTTAGGGTCCTCATAGCTCTTCTAGCGACTAAAGGTCATCTTTAATCACTCTCGAATATTGGTAACTTCTCGATAGTTTCTTGAATTAGTTTTGGACCTTCTATATGCTTTTCACCAGCCTCATTCCAACAAATAGGAGACCTACATTTTCTTCCCTACAATGCTTCATAGGGTGCCATCTGAATGGTTGAATGACAGTTATTATTATAAGCAAACTCAACTAAAGATAAATGTTTATCCCAATTTCCACCAAAATCTAAAATGCACATCTCAACATATCTTCAAATGTTTGGATGGTCCTATCTGATTGTCCATCTATTTGAGGATGGAATGCAGTGCTAAAGTACGAATGTGTACCTAATGCTTCATGCAATTTTTGCCAGAACCTAGAGGTAAACTTTGGATCTCTATCAGAAATAATGGAAATTGGTACTCCATGCAAATTCACTATATTATCCAAGTATATTTGTGCATACTGGGATACAAAATACGTAGTCTTTACAAGTATAAAATGTGTAGATTTTCTTAATCTATCCACAATTACCCATATGGAAACATAACCTGTAGATGTTCTTAGTAGCCCAACCACAAAGTCCATAGTAATTCTCTCCCATTTCCACTCTGGCAAGGGTAACTATTGTAATAGTCCGGACGGCTTTTGATGTTCAAATTTGACTTTTTAGCACATCAAACATCTTGCCACGAATTCTACCACATCCTTCTTCATACCGATCCACTAATAGATATCCTTTAGATCATGGTACATTTTGGTGGCTTCGGGATGCACACTATGGCTTGCATAATGGGCCTCCCTCATTATTTGCTCCTTCAAATCCTTCACTGCTAGTACATAAAGCTGATTACCATATTTTAACATGCCCTTCTCACTCATAAACTCAACAGTTTTGCATAGAGCAACTTCCTCTTTTAGTTTGACCAATTCTAGGTACTCATCTTGAAGGCCTTAATTTGATCAATCAATAATGGTTTAACAATAAAGTGGGCTAACAATACTCCAATATCTGACAAATCAAATCTAATCTCCAAGTTGTACAAACTATGCATCTCTTATATTAATGGCTGCCTATGTACTTGTATGTGTGTTAGACTTTTTAAAGATTTTCTACTTAATGCATCTGCTACTACATTAGCTTTACCTGGATGATATAAAATCTCACAATCATAATCCTTAAGTAACTTCATCCACCTATGTTGCCTAAGATTTGAATCTCTCTACTGGAAGATATATTTAAGGCTCTTATGGTCTGTAAAGATTTCACATTTCTCCCAATAAAAATAGTGTCTCCATATTTTCAAAGTAAATACAACAGTCGCCATCTCTACTAAATGATGAGTAGAATAATTTACCTCATGTTTCCTCAATTGTCTAGAAACATAAGCAATCACCTTATCATCTTGCATTAAAACACAAACCAATCCTATTTTAGATGCATCACAATATATTGCAAATTTACCTCTTTTCTTAAGTAGTGCTAGAATAGGTGCAAATGTCAAACATTCCTTTAACTTACAAAAACTCTCTTCACGTTTATTATTCCATTCAAATTTTACTCCTTTATTGAGTGATTTAGTATTGGGTGCAGTTATCTTAGAAAAGTCTTTTACAAATATCTTACAATAACTAGCTAACCCTAGAAATCTTTTCACTTCTGTTACATTTGTTAGTTGAGCCTAGTCAGCAATTGCCTCAATTTTCTTAGGATCCACTTGTAAACCTTCATGATTAATCACATGCCCTAGGAATGATATTTTCTATTGCCAAAATTCACATTTAGATAGTTTAACATATAATTGGTTCTCTCTCAAAATTTGCAATTCTATCCCTTTTTTTGACTTTTAGAATATAACAATATATCATCTATGAAAACAACTATAAACTTATCTAGATATGGCTTGAAAACCCTATTCATTAGGTCCATAAATGCTGCAGGTGCATTAGTCAACCCAAAAGGTAATACTAAGAATTCATAATGACCATACCTTGTACGAAAAGTTATTTTAGGTACATCCTCCTTAATCCTCAACTGATGATACCCCAAGTGAAGATCTATCTTAGAGAAATATCTTGTCCCCTTTAACTGGTCAAACAAATCATCAATTCTAGGCAATGGGTACCTATTCCTCATAGTCACCCTATTTAGTTGTTTATAATCTATGCACATTGAAAATGAATCATCCTTTTTTCTTAACAAAGAGAATTGGTGCACCCCAGGGTGAACTACTAGGTCTAATGAAACCTTTATCTAGAAGATCTTGCAATTGCATTTTCAATTCCTTGAGTTCAGTTGGGGCCATTCAGTACAGGGGAATAAAGATAGGTGTTATACTAGGTAATAAGTCTATACTAAACTCTATTTCCCTTTTTGGAAATGCATCTTTAAGAAATACATCAGGGTATTCTCATACCACATGTATTTGGTCTAAACCAAGAAAGGCTACATTAGTATCTCTAACATAGGATAAATGACTGAGATCAAACTACTTAGCACCTTACTCCTATCTCCCTAAAATTTAAAGGTTTCCCCTGAAGGACTATGAAAAATCACTCTTTTCCCATTACAATCTAAGGTGGCAAAATATTTAGACAACCAATCCATCCTAAGGATAACATCAAACTCTAACACTGGTAACTTAATCAAATCATCTTTCAAAATTTTATCACCTATCATCACTTCACAAGAAGGATATATGTTCTTATAGTAATCTCTTCCTCTAAAGGGGTAGACATAGTAAGAGGAATTTTTAATGATTGAGAAGGCATACACAATTTGAAAGCAAAATAAGTTGACACAAAGGAATGAGTTGCCCCAGAATCAAATAACACTCTTGCCTTAATAGATTGGATGGGAATGATACCTATAATAACTATATTTGACTCTTGTGCCTCCTTAGGTGCTAATGTATATACTCTTCCTCTACCTCTTCTTGAAGGTTGTTATGCAGGTCCTTCTATAGTATTATCTTTTCCAAAACCTCTCCTGACTCCACTAGGTTTAGGACCTCTTTCTATCTGTATTATGGTCTGAGACGTTTGAGGTCTATTTTCACTTGCTAATAGAGGACAATCTATATCAGGTATGTGATTCTTCCATTCAGTCTCAACTGAATGAACTAACCTCTATTGTAAAATCTATTGCTGCAGGGCAACCTGTGAAGAGTAGTGTGTGCGAGGTATGTTGTAGCGATCACCCAACTGACATATGTTCATCATGGTATGGTGATCAAGAGCAAGTTAACGCTATGGGAGGATATTTCGGGCAGCCCTAAAGACCGATGGGTAACACCTTCAATAATTCTTGGAAGAATCATCCTAATCTTAGCTATGGAAGCAACAACCAAAATTTCCAAGGATACCAACCAGCTAGACCACCTCCTCAGCATGCTCCTCCCCTAAAAATACCATTGGAAGATATTGTGAGGTCACTTGCCACCTCTCAACAAGAATTCCAGCAAGAAACAAGAAAGGGAATGCAGAATATGGAACAACAAATTAGTCAACTTGCATCTTCCTTGAGTAGATTGGAAA
>CANUEP010198358.1:0-74510 GCA_947857235.1 Jatropha podagrica | reverse complement strand
GGTTTGATTTTTTTTTTTTTACAAAAAAAAAAAAAACCCCCCCCCCCCCCCCCCCCCCCCCCCCCCACAAAACAACCCTTTCTCTCTCTCTCTCGCGCGCACACAAACAGAGATAGCCCAATTCTGCTTCATCAGTGGAGACAATTGAAACAGAAGACAGTGGATAGAGAAGAACTCCATGCAGGAGCAAGAAGTCCAAACAACATAATAATGATTAATAGTGGCTAGGGAGAAATTTTCAAAATTGTTTGAATATAGCAACTCTTGTATAGCTCAACTAAGTGCAGAAGATCTTCAAGAGAAATGTGTTAAAATAGAGATCAGGGTCAATTAAGCATAAAAACAACTTACTGTAATGTTTTGTACAAGAGGCAGCAGTAAGATGAAACATATTGCTTAATCACAAGAATTACATGCTAATGCAAAAATAATAAGAGGTTGAATTTAGCAGACTACAAATAACAAGCAGAGTTGAGAAGAGCTACCAATTTTCTATAATCTCTTTCATTCTTATCCAATTATAATATTTAAAAGTTCTTTCAAACTTTGATAGATCATCTCATCCTCAGATTCATTTTGGTCTCCAAAAAAAATGTCATCTTTTATTATCATTTCAATCATATGCAAACTATTATATAACTACTATCAGAAACTAAAAGTCTTACGCCCTTGATTCTTGATAAACTTGAGAGAGAAATCATCATGCACAATAATATTTCCCCACACTTCCACATCAGCAATAACAAAATTGAAACCCATTTCAGCCAACCATTTGGAAGGAAAATTCTATGGGCCATCTAAACTAGGCATGATCTGTGGGAACCACACTAATTGTGTGACTCTCTCTCATATGCCTTGACAAGCAACTCATGCTAGCAATGTCAAATGCAAAATCTATTTCAGCCAACTTTTGGAGAGACAAAGACTATGTAAGACACAATAATCTCTCTCTCCCACACACACACGCACACACTCATATACTGTACTTCAACATTTTACCAACACAAGCATAATTTAAAAAGGAAAAACATCTAGCTCTACAGCCCGATGAACACAATGTCAATATCCCTTTTTTAATTGGTTTGACTTTATCAGATATGTAAAAGCACTGTACAACTTCTAAAACATAAAAGGACAAAAAGGAAGGAACATTTCCAATCCTCAATTGAGAATCAAAAAGAGCTACAATACTCCTCAGGATATCAAGAATCTGGAAGATACATACCCATTCACCAGGGCAAAGAGAACGATAATATTTGGCAAATTTGTCACACTCTGGAGCTCCTTCTCCCTTAGCTTTCACACAACTGAAGAAGATCATAATAGTTAGCATTACATCAAGGAACTTGTAGACACTAAAAAGAAGTAAATAGTAAAGAAATTTGATTTACCGATGATACTCAATATATCGGGTAAAACAGTGCCTAGTCTGGTTTGTAGTTGGGAAACGAAAATCAGCTGGTGCTGTCTCCAGCTGGATATGAACAAGGCAACCGCAACAAATAAGTAAATCCATAGGGAAGTTGCATAAAGAAAATGTAATTAGGCCATTAAAGCAAAACTTCCAGATAAAAGGTCATACCTTTATCTCTGGTTTCTCATCATCAGCTTCTTGTTCATCTGAGATTTTCTCTTCAGTAGTTTCATTGCTTTCTGTATCAACAGCAGAAGTATTTTCACTGCTGTTTTCAGCAACAGAATTATTTTCTGTGCTTTCTTCAACACCAGCACCAGCAGTATCTTCTGTTTTTTCTTCAACAGGAGCTACCGGTGCTTCCTCGGCTTTCTCAGCTGAAACATCTGCAGATTCCGGTTTCACATCTTCCTTTACTTCCTCAGGCTTAGACCCTACTTCTGTCTTCACCTCGTTCTCCTTCAATAAATATTGCTATATTTAAAATAAAATAAAATAAAGTTATATCAGCATTACTGAATAATAATGTCAGCCAAGGAAAGGAAGAAATGCTGAGTACACCAGATGACGATGGCCTGAAGGCATAAATATCTATAGCATGATAGCAGAAGGATATTTACATTGGTGAAAGGCAAAATTAACCAGACAGTCTCCAAGCAGTTAAAGCTTAATCTATTGTTGTTACTGAACCTCAAAGCATGTAGAATTTTTAAAAAAAAATAAAAAATGAAAAAAAAGGCCAAAAGATCATAAGTTGATCAAATCCGCTCATATCTCACATCTTTATTCTTTAGCAATTAGACTGAAAAATAGAAGCATACCCATACAGCTCAGTGGATGCTAAATTAAATCACAATTTACATGACAAATTCCCTCCATATTACGCGAAGCATTTTGATTTTTTTAAATTTCTGTGTCAACAATTACTGACATCAAATCAGGCCAAGCATGGCTTTAGCTTAACTTAATAAGCAACTGAGGTCCAACTAAAAGCATTAATAAACTGAAAGCATTTTGATTTTTATATTTAGCAAAGCAAGACTAATTCTTAAACAGTTCCCTTTCACCCAGCAGCATACAGAAAAAGCATGTCAAAGCCAATGCGTCTCCACTGAATATTTCTCGTGGAAAAGGAAAAAGAAACAATTTGAATTAATGCCAAAGTTAAAGTTCAGGGACTAAAAACATACTTCCTTTCTTCTTTTTGTCTCCTCCATTGAAAGAAAAAAAATTACATTTCTTACAATACCCAAGAAAAATCATAGAGGAGCTAACTCACAATCAATCAAACCAAAATATTTCCTCAATAAATCAATTTCTCATAATTTGGAACAAATCAAAACTTTAAAAGGAAAAAAAAAGTCAAATTAATTCTTCACAAGTCTCATTTCGCCAATAATTTTCAGTAACTATTACAACCGATTTCAATAAAACAAAAATCGAAGATCCAAAACGAATAAAAGCAAAGAAATCAAAAGAGGGAAACAGATCTAGCATCGCAATCGACTCGATCGATGCAAGAAATTACGAGAAAAAAAGGTACCTCTGATAGGGTTTGGGTTTCACTTGTTGTAGCTTCCGCCATTGCTGGAAAAGGAAAGGAAAATGGTTGCTGACCAGTCACAGAAGGGCAGCCTCCAGCTAAATGATGAGGGAAGACGAAAAAAGCAGAGAGCTCTTCTGGTTTAGGTTAGACAGAGAAGATTTACTCCTTTACTGTGGAGGTAAAAAGTGAGTCCACTCGTTGTCATTTCTGAGCCACGTTTCAATTGTCTGTTTGATGGGAGCTACCCCATGGGGTAATTTTGAGAAGCTACTGGTACTGGGCCTATAGGCGTGGAATGTTAAAGAAGCCCTCAGAACTGGGCCACACTTAGAACTAGCAATTTGGGCTTAGAACTGAGTTTAATGATCTGGCTCAGTTCTAAGCAGTGTTAGTCTGTCGTTTATTTTTTGCCGTCCCACGTAAAGGACAGTTGGTACATTCTACAAATCAATGCTTGTTTGGTTGTTTGCCTCAGGAACTCGAAGTCGTTTGTCCTTTTCTAAAGAAACGACCGTCTGTGGTGGCGTTTGATCTCTCTCTCTCTCTCTCTCTCTCTCTCATACCCTATTATTTTCTTCATTTATAAACAATTAATTGAAATTTGAAGAAAAGGGCAAGAATAAGGTTATGGATATGTTGCAATAAGTATTACAAAGTCAAAGGTTGTTAACGTTGAAATGATTTTACTTTTAATATCACTTTCGATCCAAGTGTAAAAATTATGTCTAAAAAAAGACTTGAAATTTTAAATATTTATTTGAATTAATTTTAAGTCGTAGAATAAATTTACGTAGAAAGTCATTTTTAAACTAATGGACCAAATTATATTGCTGAAATTGAAACATTATCAGAATTTTCATGAACAAATTTTGCATTGAGATATAAAACATTCATGTTGGAGAGGACATTAGTTGGCTCATCTCTCTCTGCTTAGCAACTCCTCCATAGAAGGAGGAGTAACAAATTAGTTGGCTCAATTACTTATCCATCCAAATTATGCATCTAAGGCTGTTCCCTTCAAGAAGCAAGTCAAAGGCTTTGTTTATGTCCTCGAAGCTCACTTCATGTGTTATGAACTGCTCCAAATTAAGCTCCTGTTAACCAAACACCAAAGGGAACAAATTAATTAATATATATAAAAAAAAGATAATTAATTAAGGGCTATTACCTTGTCTAGATATTTCTTGGCCAAGGTGTGAATGTCGGATTTGGGTTTTAGGCCTCCAATTAGCGCACCAGCCACAGTTCTGCCTTCGAGCATCTCAAAGGGATTGAAGCTCACTGGTGATCCATGCATTTCCACTCCCAATATCACTGTTTTGCCCCATCCCTTAACTCAGATGTTAATCAAATTAATTATGGAAGTTGGAAAAAGAAAAAAGAAAAACAATATGTAAAATAAAAAATTTTAAAAACAATAGACTCGATTGAAGCTTTTAATTTATAAAATTGATGATTAACTCTCTATTTAAATGCAGCCAAATGTTTTGAGGTTTATAATTAAAATAATATATTGAGGTTTCAGGTTATTATGTTTTACTCTATAAATCCAAATAAAACTCATAAACTACAAACCTGTCGGCTGCTTCTGAAAGCTTCTGTCATCAATGAGGCCAACCCAATGCATTCAAAGCAATAATCAGCACCTCCATCTGTCATTTCCTTAATCACCTAATTTTAAAAATTAAAACGTAAACCATAAAAATAAACTACTATTAATAATTAATGCAAATTGACATATTGTCTTGTCCGCTTTCCATTAGAACAGTTAACTGCTACTGCTAAATTAAGCTAATTAAGACCATTTGCCAGCCGTTGCTAAAAAATTTTCTAATGTCCCAAGAATTCAATTACCTGGTTGACAGGTTTTTCCCCACAGGTTGAAGTGTTGACGAAGTCTGTAAGCCCAAATTTTTTTCCTGCATTTAATCGACAAACAAACGATTGAATTTTCCAATTTAGTCATATTTATGGATGGATAATGAATTATACCTATCTCAAACTTTTCTGGATTTAAATCTACGCCTATAATTTTAGAAGCTCCGCGTAGCCTAGCTCCTTCTGCAACCTGATAAATCATCCATGGAAAGTCGATATAAATTGCTCACCGTTTTTAATTACATTGACGACGCAATTTAAAGTAAATAAAAATTACCGCAAGTCCAACAGCTCCCAGTCCAAAAACAGCCACAGTAGATCCCTCCTCCACGTCCGCCACCTTCCACGCTGCTCCTACACCTGCATCAGATCATATCATTTTATTTTTTTAATTGAATTTCATAATTTTATTAATTTACCCACATCATACTTAGACATGGAGGGACCCAGTAAGTTTCACTTAAGGTGATGTTTCAGGCCCTGTTTTGCAAGACATCAGTATAACACTAACTAGTGGCATGCCCATACCATTTGCGGATTAATACTTGTGAATAATAAATGACTCAAATTAAATTTGATTGAAAAATATAAATTAATTAATACGGTGAAAAATATAATATTTGTCATTCACCCTTTTTTTTATTCTTTGACTATGATAATAAAAATTACTAATTCAATTTTTTTCCATAAATTTAAAAATGATAAAAGAATTCCACACTAATAAATTAAAAATAATAATCACCTTCTTATAAATTAAATACAATAAAAATAAATATTGTTTAACAATTACTTAAACTATAAAATACCTTAATGAAAAAGAATATACCGTAAGTTTTAAGTCTTTTAACAATTACTCCTTAAATTTAATTTAACCTTTAGACACCAGCAATTTTTTTAGTACAATTATACCATAATTTGAAATTGGTCAAGATCAATAAAAAAAATACATTTAATATGGATCGCATAACTCATACTTGAGTTAATTTAACCAAAGAAGCAAGTTGACTAAATTATAAATATCCTAAACTTTTGCTTTTGAAACAACTGCACGTCAAAACGATTTTAATTCTTCGGTACTCCAATTTTAACTTTTTATTATAACTACACCAAGAATTTAAATTATGGCAAATATACTATCATAATTGAACCTTGAATTCAAATTAGATGTCACATTTAATTACAATTCTACCCTGAATTCAAAATTGATCTTATTTTAATAAGACGACCTTACATTATTAAAGAAAAAAAAATCAAAATGAGATAAAGTTCATAATAAAGCAAAATACTATACGATGACTTCAGAATAAAGCAAAATATTTTGAGATAAAATTTGAATTTAAGGTGAAATTGTAATTGAATGCAACCTTCTAATTATGACGGTATATTTGCCATAATTTGAATTTAATGTGCAATTGTGATAAAAAGTTAAAATTGGACTATGTGAGAATTAAAGTCACAAAAGTTTGAGATATTTTATATAATTTAGCTAAATTTTTCTTTTAAGTTAAGTTAATCCGAGTGTGAGTTATAAGACCCACATTTAATATTTTATTTATTGATTTTGATCAATTTAGAATTAGAGTACAATTATGATAAAAAGTTACAATTAAGGTGCGAGACTAGATGTAATATATAATCATTAAAAAGCGTAAAGTTAGAGTTATATTTAATGGTTTACATTTTTTTTTCTAAATAAGAGGCATAATCAAGAAATTGAAGGAACAAATCAGTTCCAATGTTGAATAACTGACCTGTTGAAATTCCACAGCTTAGCAAACATGCCTTATCAAGAGGGACTTGAAGGCTGAGCTTAACCACATTAGCAACGTCCACCACAGTATACTCTGTGAAGCTAGACACACCCAAGAAATGATGCAACGCTTCTCCTTTCATGTCTCTAAATCTACTTGTTCCATCTCTTGGCATCCCAAACTCACCAGCACCAACTTTAAATTTCGAGCAATTGTTGCTCTTGCTCGACTTGCAGTCCCTGCAATCTCCACAACTTGGAGCAAACACTGGTAACACAAACTCTCCTTCTTTTACTTCTTCTACATACTCCCCAACACTCTCAACAACCCTTCGAAAAAAGTTCAAAATGATAATCAAAACATATACAGTATTTGATCGATCGTCTCCAGGAATATATATTTATATATGATGACGGAGAGACTTGAATTACCCAGCAGCCTCATGTCCAAAGATTCTTGGGAAGTTTGAAACAGGACCCTGTAGAACAAGTTATGTAAATTTACAATACACATAATTAAAGGGATCACGAGAATAGTATAGAGAAGGGCTTAATAATTACCGGCTTCATATTCCAGAAGGTAATATCACTGTGGCAAAGTGAAGTGCAAATGATCCTTATCCGAACCTCCCAAGCTTTTGGTGGGTCAACTTCAATCTCTTCTATCACCAGTGGCCGTCCAGGGCTTCTGCATATTGCGGCTGTATATATATATATATATATATTCACGAAATTACAGGAAAAATTAGTAATATTAATTTAGGGTTTATAGGAAAAATTACAGAGAGAAAGTTAAAGAACCTTTGCATCTTATAGTTTTTCCTGCTGTTGCAGCTATATTGTTGTTCTCCATATGTGAAAGAGAGACACCCTCCTTGTATCAGAACAGAGATGACAAAGAAATTAACAAGATGTAGGATCTTCTTGGTTTTAAATCCTTGTTTCTATTGCTTTGGTTTCACCTACTGCTGTTCAACAAAGTAATGATATGTACAAAGTCAAACAATTATATTATACAACAATAAAAACCACCAATCCAGCATTAATCCCAAAGTCAACAATAATTTATATATTCCTTTTAAAGAAAATTCGACAATATTAATTTATTAAATAATTAATCAAATTGTAAAAACAAAAATATAGATATTTATTTTTTCATCATTTTATTTTTAATGTAACCAATATGATTTCTAATCTTGGTAGAAAATTTATGATTTGGGCACCCAGTGCTTTCCTTCAGTAGAAATTTTATGATTTCTTATCTTTAAATGGAGCCTCTCATACCACAAACAACGACAAGAAAGCAACAATATCGTTGACTGAGCCTTTTCATGAGTCGTTGCATTTATTTTTCCATACAAACGCTCAAAAATTTTGAAGATTAAATTTCTCCAATTCAACTAGCAACACAATCAAATTCAGATGACCCAAAAATACTTATAAAGCAAAATCGAGGGATAGTAATAAATTTTCAAATGAAATTAGTTTTAAAACACTAAATTATTTAGAGATCATATATATCCAACAAATCATGCATAATGAAAACCTTAAAAAATGTTATTAAAATATCAAAAACCATATGGATATTACTAAGGCGGTGAGATTGTTTTTCCTCTTTGTTTTTAGTATTACAACTATCTTTTCCTGCATACGACAATCAATGCTTGGCTCTGCTTCAAGTGGCTGGACAAAATTGCTTGGCGTCGTTTATTGAAGTGGAATAACAACAAAACGGATGATTTAGAACAGTGGCTTTGCCATATGTTAGACTACGTGTCCAATTTGTAAGAATTACTTATCTACTGTGAAACAACTCATACACCAAGCTGAGGAGAGATTAATTTTTAAAGAGTTTCTGGCCATAAACCAATTTAGGATGAACAAGAAAGAGTTTCTGGCCATAAATAGATTAATGTACGTACGTCGTGCTTTTAAACGTGTGTTTCAAAGTGGGCCTAAATTATATTCTTTTCGTTTAAAGTGGGCCTAAATTATGTTAGTGGGTCTCATTGGGCTTCCTATCAAAACGGACTACTCCGGTCTCTCAATAACAAGACCATATAAAAAATTCAATTGTTAAACATAGGTTGAAGAAAAAGAATTTGTCTCGCCGGTACGAGTTGATTGGCAATCAAGTTGGCTAATTCCACATTATATTTTTCATTAGATTACAAAAAGTAACAGCTGCAGTGGCATTAATTTCTAAACATGCCAAATTAACAATAAATAAAATAAATCAGAAAGTATGGATTTGGTCACAACTCAAAAAATCTGGTATAGAATATATTATTTTATAGAAAAATACGGTATTATGTCTTCATCTGCAAATGAAGACAAACGAAATGCCTGCGCCAATTGTATAATTTCAAATCTACTAAAAATGACCACCTAATTATACTACTTGAGGAACGAAGCCTATTGAAATTTTTTTTTCCTAAAAAAGAAAAAAAAAAAAAAAAAACAAAAATAATGACCCGTGAGCAGATTAGCTTACCACCTTTAGTAAAGCAACTCTGTAACCTGTCATTGCCAAGCCAACCCACACGAAGCAGTCAAAGATAGATATAATAATTAAAAATAAAAATAAAATAAAACACTGCACAAGATGTTCATAGAATAAAATAAATTTTTTTTTTTTTTTTTCCTTGGGGGGTGTCTTTTCATGGTTTGGCTTCACTCTCCTTTCTGAAGCACAAACAAAACTTGATGTTGCTATCGTGTATGGTTGCATGTGCATATATAAACATTAAAAGTCTAAAGTATGGTTTTAATTAAGAATTTACTGTTCTATACCAATCAGTAGTATTTGCTTTTACCAGAGGTAACTATGTTTTGATTAGCAAGTGGTCCATGAACCTGTTTTGAGCTTAGTCAATCTTTCAAATCATATATACACATAGGGATTTGGCAGGCAGAAATTTTCTTTGAATTAATATCATATTTCAAATTTCATATTTTATGGACTTGCGTACCAAACTGTATATATTATATCATTCGTGATGACATTGGTATTGTTTATTTTGAATTTAAAAAAAAAAAAAAAAAAGAAGTATGTAACACATGCTCACCTCATTTTATCAATAGTTTGAAGACAATTTGATTTGTTG
Organism: Jatropha podagrica; assembly: GCA_947857235.1. Taxonomy (NCBI): domain Eukaryota; kingdom Viridiplantae; phylum Streptophyta; class Magnoliopsida; order Malpighiales; family Euphorbiaceae; genus Jatropha; species Jatropha podagrica. The sequence goes on along the minus strand of CANUEP010198358.1, from coordinate 64,815 downwards.
CACTGATTTTTTTTTTTTTTAAATCAACCGGATTTTGTTATCATAGATTACTTAATTCAGTTTATAATTTAATTACAGTTAAAACGTTTCGTACTCTTTATAAATACATTTAATAAATATCGAACTTTAAAGTTCTTTTCAGTAGTATTTAGACAACGAATTTTTCAATTCTATTTTTATCTTTACTAAAAATGTAAAATGGGACTATGGATCATGTTTCGAGATACTCATAGAGCAAACTAAATCTATAATTTTGAGATAAAAAACAGGTATAGTATACCTTAGTTAATTTAATTGTAAAAAAAATTCTTGAAAAAAACATATAAAAATAATTTTAGGGAGGGAGAAGGTCTATAATCTAAACTGATAGCGTATCGTCCGATTATAATTTTTTTATTTTTGAAACCGTGGACCGATTGTTTCAAAAACCGATTAAAACCTTTTGAAATCGAGAATAATCGGCTCAGTTTTAGAATTATTAATGAACTGAAATCAAAATTACAACTGTTTGGTTTTAAATCGTAATTGAAATTATTAAATTTCAGTTTAATTTTGAAATCAAAATAAGTGATTCCAAAACACTGACCACCGGTACCATTAGAACGAGAAAGAAACTTCAAAATGATGGATTGAAAGAGAATGGTTGTGGTGCTTCTGTTGCCAAACATGGACTCCGGGACTTGAAACCCTTCCTTCCTAGTTCAAAAGTGTCAGTTCCACATTACATTATAATAATTGTCTGATTCTTTATGGTACAACCTGTTGGTTATGCCAAAAAGTGATGCTAACGGGCAACAATCTCATTAGGTTGTTCAGTGTTCAAAAGTTAAAAACACACTATTTTGTTGACTAAAACAGTGACACACACAATCATATTATTTGAAAATTAGACACTTGTTGCGCTAAATTCATTTTTTCTTGCCTTCTTAATAATAATTTAACCAAAAGCGAACTTCACAATTTCAATTTGAACACTACCAAAAAAATAAATTGGGGAAAAAAAGAATTAAACTTTGAAATAAGTTGGAAAAATAAGAAGGGTTTCAAATTCAAAGTATGTAATAATCACATTGTTGAAATCCGTTATTGCCCTTAATTATGCCATCGTGTTATTGCTTTAATGAGAAAAAAGAAAAAGAGTCATTTGAGCCGGAGGATTAGTCAACAAATTTGACCAGAAATACAAAACACGATATAAGATGTAATCTAAACCGTTGATTTTGAAAGTATATAAAAATTATTATTAAGAGTATAGTTATTGATATAAATGCACTTTAACCGTGAATTAATAAAAGTAGAAATTGCAAAATTATTTCCCCTTAAAAGGAAAAAAATGGAATTATAATTTAGGGAAAAGGGAAAGTGAGAATATTTTTATGGAAGGAAAGCGCAGGAACATAGTAAAAGGGGAGAACTTGCTGGAATCATTAATTGGGTAATTTGACCAGAAATAAGCAAAAGCAAATCACTGACGCAAAACACGCAGTACTAGTACTTGTACTCTCATACAGTGACAACATATTTGAGTTTGAGATATGAAACAGGAAGAGGAAGAAGAAGAAGAAGAAGAAGAAGAAGAAGATAAGCGTGAGAGCCTTCTTTTACGTGTCATGTTCTTTCTCTTCTTTTAAGCTAAGTAAATAAATAAATAGTAAAAGGAGCGAAAAAACCAAACAAAACAATACAGTATTACAGAGACAGACATATTCTTTCTTTTCCAATTTCCACCACACTTTCTCTCTCTATCAAAGACCATAGCTTTAATCTGAAACTCTCATTTTGGACCCTACTCGCCTGCCTAACCATTGAGTCTGCCATAAAGGAAGAAGAAGAAATCACATCCCCACCGCACAAAACCAGAGACAGCTCTGCTGTTTTACCCACATATAGATAGATATTTAGTGGATCATTATATTAGATCTAGAGAGAGAAACACCTGTTATTCTGTTTGGTTGGGTTTTTGTTTTTTGGGTTTGTATAATGGATAAAAGCTGTCAATCCTCTGGTGCGGAGTCTACAATCACCACCAGTAGCAGCAGTAGCAACAACACTAATACTTCCAGAGATCATTACCTCAAAAACCTCAATAAGCTTTCTCATAAGATCTCTAAACCCATCATCACCAAAAAATCCCCTTTTGATCATCAAAATCAGAACTTTAATCACAGTAATATTAATAATCAGCAACACCAATCACAATCACAGCCTACCCAGCAGCAGCAGCAGCATCAGCCGCCGGTGTATAATATCAACAAGAATGATTTCAGAGACGTGGTTCAGAAACTCACCGGATCTCCTGCTCATGAAAGGTTCAATACTCCTCCGCCTATTCACCCACCGAAGCCTCCAAGCTCTCGCTTGCAGCGTATTCGTCCTCCGCCTCTCGCGCATGTTAATAATCGCCCGCCTCCTTTGATAAATAGCGCCATCCCTCCTCACCATCCACCGCCGCCTGCAATTAATGCCAGCGTGAACCCTCCCATGCCGACCGCAAATGCAACCAACAGTTTCATTCAACGCCCATTAGCTCCTCTCTCACCGTTACCACCGTTTCCGGCGGTTCATGCGGCGGCGGAATCGCCGGTTTCTGCTTACATGCGTGACCTTCAGAACTCAATCTTAGCCGCCGAATCAAATAAGCATTTTTCGGGATTCTCGCCTCTTGCCCCACTGGCTTCTCCCCGCTGGAATAATCTGCCTCCACAACAGCCTCCGCCCCAGCAAAATCAACAGCCATTTGCACCTCCACAGCAGGGGATACTTCCCTCGCCGACAGCAGGTTTAGGTGGTTCGCAGCCGCAGTTTCACTTACCACCTTCACCGCTGCCGTTTGGGTGTTTCAACTCGCCGCGATCACCGCGACCTTTGCTATCCCCAGGCCTGTTGCTCTCGCCTTCTCCATTTCCGCTATCGCCGACATTGCCAGTGCCCAGCCCTAGATGGAGAGATCTATGAGGCTGCTTCTTGTTTGTTCAGGTAAGTGTTTTTAGATTTTTACACAACGCTGTCGTTTAGAATCAGGAACATTTAGGGCATTAATGCATATCTTTTGTACATAGTTGGGGCTAATTGGATTACCAGTAGTTGGATTGATCAAGTGTTCGACACTGGTTATTTAGATGTTTGTCTGTCTATTTTTGTAAATGGATATCAAAACATGTGAAACAGGGACACCCCATATTTGGTTTTTCCTTTTATTTTCTGTGTGCTGTTATTGGATATTTTGGGGCGAATTATCACTAGTTACTGAACTGTAGTTGGACTATAACTTGTTATCAGTTAATTTTAATATGTTCTGATTCTGCACAATCGTGTGTTCTTTTGGGTGATTCTGTATTGGCAGCATTTTCTATGAGAAGTTATGTATTTGCCTTCTAAAACTGTTGAAGTCCAAATGGATTAATGAAACGAGGAAAGTCTTTTGCCGTGATTACCTTGAATAGGTCTCTTTTGCATCTGTATTCTGTTGACATAATTCATACTAATAACCTTTGACAAGGTGATTTGATGGTTTTCTTTCTTCCCAGCATAAAGTAATTGTACAATAGCCGTTAATTTAATATTAGAAGTTTAGTTTTTTTCATAGTTTACAGAAAGCCCTGCGCTGTTTAATCATTTAGCTACATCTTTTTAATGATTGACTATTGGAATTTCCATAACGAAGTAGAATAGATGACTGTGTGCAGATACTTCGGGCAATTCTCGAAATAATTGGTCTGTTGGATTATCAATATGCATTTTCTTAAACTTCATCTGCCCTTTTATTTGTATGAGTTACCATTCTGCTAAGTGGTTATGCATTCAAGAATTTTTGACATTGAATATGAACTACTGGGCCAGTATGCATGAAGAAAAAAGAGCTTTATACATCTAAATGAATAGATTGTAATATTTAGGATGTTTGCAAGTTTCTCTATCATGAAGAAAAGCTAAAAAGCTTAGTATTCAATTTACCATCTTTGCTGGGCTACGGGAAACATCAATCTTCTTTATGGACTCTAGGACAAACCCCCCTTGCTCTTTTTAAATGATAGATAGAGAAGGAACATGGAGCTTAACGTTTGCTTGGTCAGATTGAAAAAGAAAAAAGAACCTGTTCAAGTGCCTTCTTTGTATGGAATTGACAGCACTAGCACCAACAAAATTCCATTTGGTGGAATGAGATCTCACTTTATGTAGTTAAAGTGGGAACAACCAAAAGCTGATATTTTGTTTCATGCTAGATCTTGCCCAACTTTTCTTACAATGGGATATTTGTGACTTGTGCCCACATTTATAGTCTTATTAAGTCTAAACTAAGTGGTACCAAATTGCATCAGTAGTGCTGGGTTTTCTTATTTTGGATGAATATAGCTGGTGGTTATTCATTTATTTTTCGATCCCCCACTGTTATGGACTTATCTGTGATGTTAGAAGTTGTTAGCAGCAGTTAACAAGTTCACTTATTTCAGGATCCTTTTGCTTGTGCAATAAAGATCACAATGCTATAATCTTCATAGATATTGTGAAATGTTATTTAATATTTAGCCTGATCCCATTTGTAGAAGTGAGGATTTCTAGTTGTTACAACTCTTATTACATTTTTTCATCTGAGAAATGCTTTTTTTGGGAGCTAATCGGCAGGAATCTCTGGTAATGCCAAAGAAGTGGCTTGCCTGACTAGTACAGGGGGAAGGGTATGTTTTTTGACAGTGAAATTCCATTTTATTTGCATTGTAGGATGGGGCGTAATATAGCTCAAAGCAGGCTTAAAGGGTGATACCTGTCAATAGTGTCATTTGCATTCTTTAATCAAATTAAATGTTTTTTTGGTGTGGATATTTTTAATTTGCTAAGCAAGCTAATTTGAATCAATGAAAATGAGAAACTTGCTTTTTGGTTGAAATGATTCGGTTAATTGCTAAGTACGCAATGACCCTGTAAAGGGGTCAAAAGCCTGTGCAATGCATGTTTAAAGGGCACAAGACGACATTTTTATAAAAGAAGTGGTCTTTGTCCATTTCCTTATAGAGAACACGAAGTCACATGCTTGTCTTTTTCTGGTACAAGTGTATGGAGAAATTTCTGCTTTTTTGGAAGAGATCGCTATATGTAATCGGGCGATGAACTTCAATTGCCTGCTTGACTTAAATTGAATGAGTATAAACTTGAGTTGAATTGAATGAATACAAGCATGAAATGTAACATAATGTAAACATATTTTTGGTGTAATATCTATATTACAGAGATATTTAATTTTATTGTATTATTTTTTACAACCATTCATTTTATTGCATAATATTGTAATCAAAATAATCAATTTTAATAATTAAAATCAACCAATTTTGAAATTATAAATCGTTCAAATTTGATTCCAATCCATCTTTTTTGGTTAGATATTACAATCAATTTGTAATACTACGTAAAACCCTTCCCTTTTAATTTTAAAAAATTATTCATTAAAAATAGATATAAACGACAATAATTAGGTCAAAATTTCCAAGGACCTCAAATATCAAGAAATTTATGAAGTACTTTTCTAAAGAAGTCAGGCTCATACATTTATTAAGGTTTTTGAATTTAACACAATTTTCGAAATCAAAACAATCGATCTAAACGTTGAAATTACAATCAAAGTTATAATGGACCTTGCCTTAAATTTGATTTGACTGAAATTACGTGTCTCCTAATCAAACGCAAACTAACAAAATGGCTATCGGTCCGAGCACAGTCAAAGTTACCCAAACTATACGACAGAAATTTACAGACTTTCCACTACATCAGTCAACATAGATAATGATCACGAGATCAATTGTCATTCTAACACGGACCCAGCAGCTATACCATCCACCACTTATAAACCCATTCAACAATGCCATAACCCGTGTTACTTTACGTAAAGGCGACAAAGATCCGTCGAAAAGCACAAGATAAATAACCAAACAGCAAAAGCTAGCTTAAGCTGTAGTTGACAAAAATTCTATGCCACGCAAAATTTGAATTGATTAGCACTTAACCACCACCATCAAAACCAAAATGGAACAGATTCGGTGTAAATATAAAGATCGAGTGCACAATATCAGCCACTGGAAGGAATTAACAATGATATCCAATGTGCAGCTTAAGGAACAGAAGAGCCACTAAACAATTAATTTAAGAACTTCGTTAAAACATCCATTGACAAAAACACCCAAAATACAAATCTAATGAACCAGGCATAGATCACAAACCATAAAAGGGAAACGAATAGTTGCTCAAGTGTATTGACTGCCATTCTCATGGAGAATCCAGGCACTTGATTAATCTTTACTAGATGTAACACGAAAACAGAAATTTAATGCCAAAAGCATGTATAAAGCTTCAATAGCATCATGAAAATAAGGCACATTCAAAAACGCAGATTGATATAACAAACTAAGAAGGACAAAAAAAAAAAATAAAAATAAAAATAAAACGAAAGAAAAAAGAAAGCTTGGTTCGTTCACAATTCATAGCCAAGACAAGAATACCTAAATCTCAGAATAGCAAGCAAATTAGCAACAAACACCTTCTCCCATTAAAAACATAGAGTGGAGAAGTTCGATCCTAATTTGCAGTGTAGCAGACTGCCTCACTGCTGTTCTTCAGTGGGTTTAGCTGCTTCTTTAATCTCATCAGCTCCATCATCCTGAATTAACAAAAAAACAAAAGAAAGAAGAAACATTAAGATATAATTTTATACAAAAACAATTAAGAAGAGAAACATAGAATGGAACACAGCATTACCTGCATGTCTGAGGTCCACAAAGTGAGATTGTCACGGAGAAGTTGCATGATCAAAGTGCTGTCCTTGTATGACTCCTCACCAAGGGTATCCAACTCAGCAATTGCCTCATCAAAAGCCTTATAATTTCAAAGGAAGGAAGGAAGCAAGTCAAATAAAATCCACCTAAAATGGCAAAGATGCAATATGCTGAACAGTCGAGAAAATAGAAACATTTAATTTGGAATTGGAAAATGGAATCATAGCCTAAAGCTAATGAAGACATCCAAAAAGCTAAATAATTATATATTGGCTGATTATCTTGGATGTGGAAATTGAAACAGCATGAAAGGCAGAAGCTCCATGAACGATATACCAGTTGGTTTCAGTTATCAACAATTAGCTAAAAGCATATGATGCATAATGAAGAAAAGAATCCAAATTCTAACCTGTTTAGCAAGATTGCATGCACGATCAGGAGAATTCAGAATCTCATAATAAAACACAGAAAAGTTCAGAGCTAGCCCTAGACGTATTGGGTGAGTTGGAGCCAGTTCTGCATTTGCTATATCCTGCAAAAAACAAATCCAGAATAAATGGGAAGTATATGATGGGATATTCAAACACATCCAAATGAGTCGAGCAAACGCAGGTTTAGCTGAGTACCGATTCAAGACACAATAGCAATACTATTCACGCACGAAAAACACTTTAAAGAATACAAGTAACCTAATCAGAAGTATCATCAGAACTATTGAAACATAAAAGTTCTCACAATAGCCTGAATTGAAGTCCAAAACCATAAAATTTTACTCGGTACAACCCATCCAGAAGTTTAATCTAAGTTCCAAAACCATAGAATACATTACACATTCACCAGAGCCAACAAAAATAGAAAAAACGAAATGCATATAAATGCGATGCGTAAAACAACTCTAATAAGCAAAAATCCTTCGGAAAAAGCGAGCTAAAATCAAATTATCAGACTAATCCACAGAGAAATTGAGCAAAACAAGGAATCTAAATCACGAAATCGCAAATCAAACTCATATTAAGATGCTAAGCCAAACCTGAGCAGATTTGTAAGCAGTAAGGGTACTTTCAGCAGCCTCCTTCCTCTCAGCTCCAGTTTTGAACTCGGCAAGGTACCTATGATAATCACCCTTCATCTTCAAATAGAACACCTTGGAATCTCCTGAAGAGGCAGAAGGAATCAACCTCGTGTCGAGCAACTTCAAGATCCCATCGCAGATCGAGGAGAGCTCCGACTCGATCTTGGCTCTGTAGTCACGGATCACGGAGACATGGTCTTCGTTACCGCGGCTCTCCTCTTTCTGCTCGATGGAGGATATAATACGCCACGAGGCACGTCGAGCTCCGATCACGTTCTTGTAGGCGACGGAGAGGAGGTTTCGCTCCTCGACAGAGAGCTCTTCGTTCTCAACTGAGGCGGAGACCTTTTCCATAAACTCTACCATCTCCTCGTAACGCTCGGCCTGCTCAGCGAGCTTGGCCATGTAGACGTTCTCTTCTCGAGACGTAGGTGCTACCGCCATTGTTGAAAGAATGAAGAAAAGAAAGATCCACAGAGGAAGAGAGAAGTTAAATCTGGTTTTTGATTCTTGAAGAGGGAGAGAGGCGGAGTCGTTTTTGAGAGAGAATGGAGGGGCTAATTTTGGGGACTAGTGGGGGGGAAGGGGGACGCGATGATTGCGTTGGGGAAGATGGAGGGATTTTGAAGAGATGAAATGAGGACCGTTGGATTACAAAAGCCAGTGCTGTGGCAGGGGGAGTTTGGCTGGCAGGTGAATGGCAAGCTGGCAGACACGGGGATTGATTTAGCTGAAGAGTAAAAAGTTTTTTCCTTTTTTAATTTTTGGGCCCATGGAGAGTTTGAAATTTGAATATCTGGGCTTTTCACCCTTACTTGGGCCTCGTAGCACAGAACAGTTTTTTTAAAGTGAAAATACGATTTGACTTTCACTTAACCCAACTGAGATTGAAGGTATAGGTTTTAAAATTTTCATTTCGATCCAGTTTAGGTAAGTTTAATCCATCGTGGAGCCAATTTAAAGAGATTAAGCATTTTTTACGATGTTAAACTCCTCTTTAATAAAAAAAATTTTCATTAAGTCTTATACAAAAGAATACTTTGTTGATGATTTTAAAATAATTAGTGATAAGTTATTCTTTAATATAAATAAATATATCCTTTATGCCTGTTGTTCCATTGTAAAAAGAAATCAAAAATAAGAAAAAGGCAAAATTCTCGCAAATGTAATGTATTTTTGCCACTAAACTACGAAGTTTGAAATCTCCCAAGTATAACAGTTTGATCTTTTAACAAAGTCAAAAAGAAGAAAGGTTAGATAGAGTTAGAGAATAAGGAAAACAAAGGATATAGCAGAGAATTCTGGCAAAAAAGAGAAAAGCTTAAAGTAGGGAGAAAGGTTACCATTCTAAGTTCTACCTCTTCCTCTTTTTATCTTCTTCAAATTTTACGTATAAGAAAGATAAGATATATCCAGCCGATTGGTCAATATATGAATACATTCAGAAGGAGGTTCAGTAAGCTTGAAAATTCTATTTGTTTCTATTCGAATTTGTCCAAGTTGAGATTATGAAAAAGATATTCCCACAGCACAACAGATCATAATTAATGTTAGGTTTGGATCGGATAAGCGCACACAGCCTGGCACGACGAAAGCTTCGACAACGATTTGCGGACTTCTGTAAAATAGGGGAATATTCTTTAAATATAACCTATTTTTAAAAAATATATATATATAATAATTGCTGCGAGAGGTGAATGATTGTTGTTAATTAGCGTGATTGATAATTGTGGCTATTAATAATGAATTAATAAATAAACATGTAATAATAAAATAATGTTTTTCAGGCAACTTTTTTTGAAGTCCAGTTATATTTATTTCTTTGTATTGCAGGATTTGTGTGGCTTGACAAGTTGATTGATACTAAATTTCATTTATTTCAGTAGTTTATGTGTTACAAGCGGAAGGCCCAAGGTTTCTTAACTCCAACTATCAATTTCTGAAACTGCTCGTGTGGCCATGGAAATTGGATATTTAGGCTTAAGCTCGATCTGTCGGTCGGACCAAGACTGGAGACTAATTCAAATCATAACGTGAAGTTAATCCAACGTCTATCCTGTCCTGCAACTTGATTCTATCTTCACGTCTTTTTCAAAAGAGCCTACAGGATATAGTTGAGAAGGAAAAGTTCAAACAAGTAGACCAACGTGGATTATGTGGTATGCAAAAGTGATAAGTGAGAACCACCTGAAAGTTTCTGAAAAAAAAAAAAAAAAAATGTGGTTATCCACTTCCCTGACCCTGACCATGACCATGTGAAACTTCTTTTTCTTTTGTATCAGGAATCAAATTCAAGTCAGATATTCATTATTACTATGCTAAATCTGCAAATGTCATATCAAAGTTCATTTCGCTAAAATATAATATAATGATCAATTGATAAAATTTCCCCTCTTGAGAATTTCTTAATATCAGTTTTGAACGAAATAAGTTTATTGTTCATAGGTACAAATAGTTTGCAAGATCAAGAAATGGATTCATAGCACTTAATCAATATTCTACTGATTAATATATATATATATTTTTAAGTCAAGTCTTTCACAATCCGATTCTAGAATGTGGTTTAGTGTCTGATGAAACCATACTTGTCAAATTGTAAGATTTTAATGTGTCGCTATTTGCTACATTAACGGTGTATGCAAGAGACAATAGTAGACTTACTTCCATATGCAGAATTTGCGAAATTGAGGGGTCATGGCCTCTCTACCGCGGCACAAGGAAGACACAACTTGCTTTACGTTCTAGCTTCATTTGTTAGACTTAATTAAAGTGTCTGACAATCATTTTTACATATAAAATTGTATGATTATTTTACTATATCGTTCTTCGCTTTCCTGTTTTATTATATATATATATATATATATATATTATACTATTTCCCTAAATACTTTTACAGTTCGAATCGGATTTAATCAAATTTTCTATAATAAATTTGTTTTAGCCCTCGATTCTCTTGTGCCAACGGTACTGGTATATGGATGGTTATATACACCAAGCCAATTAAAAAATTTATCATCTTGTCCATACGATAAATTTTTCCGTAAAAGCTATTACATAATCATTTCATGAAAAGCCACTGATATAGGTTAGAGTTATCTTCTAAAGTTAAGTTGGAAGATAAAGCAAAAGCATTAAGCATGCCTATACATATAAAACTTTGTTTTCATGTTTAAAACAGGAGACAGTTGCTGTTGTTTCCTTTCCAACTTATTTATATAGCAGTTGTAATATTAGAAATGATCAGCTCTATTTCTATAAATATATAAATAATAATAGTTTTTTTTTCTTATTTTTTTATTTTGGACTGGACTCCATTCCAAAAAAGCATCCTCCTTAAGCAAGCTAAAGTTGGAATTTAATTTTGAACTGTGTGGCATAAACTATTGATTATTCTTTAACTTGTAATTTAATTTTATTACTGTATAATTTCTTTTCAAATGAGATAATAATATTATTAATAGAATATTTATTTATTTATTTGAATTAAATAACTATATTATTTAATAGGCAAATGCAAGTACTTGTGTTTTTATTCTCTTTATCGTGACTAAAACGCAGATAGCACAACTAAATAAAAATCGATAAAACGGACTTAAGCAGTATACAAGTCTCCAATTCGCCAAAATGACCTAAGCAGTCCAATTTGGTTAAGTTCATAGTTCAAACATCTACAGTTCGCCAAGCAGCCCAATTTCCTCCATCCATCTACTTTCATAATTCGGACATCTAATATATTAAATAATAATATTAGACTTCTAATAGATAATATAGTATTCTCACCGTTCTATTAGAATTTATCTTAACTCTAATATATATACCCTAACGAGGGGACGAATTTTCAAATACTTTCAATACTTAATTTTAATTTTGATGGTTAATAAGTTCTTAAAACATTAGATCAGACGTATAAAGTTGGGAAAAGTCCATTTTTTACAATGTACAAATGGCATTTTTATATACACATACATATATTGTTTACCTATATATGTTTTTATTCTTAGTAATTAGCCCGTCATTTATACATTTAACCACAGGCTAAGGGCAATTGTTGTGTGTACAAATTGTTAGGTTCAAGAATTCCAGTGACCTACAGTTCCGAGAAATCCATTAACAAACAAACAAGCCCACCGTAACTTCAAAAAAAGTCAAAAAAGCCCCCTGGTTTCTTTGGCATGCATTACTTGCGTTTTCATATATTGCTCATTATCAAATTTATGACGAAAGCCCCACCTTTGTCTATATATTTATAATAATAACCAAATATATTAAATTGAAAGTTGATAAAATTCTGTATATATATAAAAAAAAAAAACAACAAAAAAATCAACAATGGAAATGGAAATGGAGAAGAGCAAAGTGCAAAGACTATTTGATGCCTGTAACCATGTATTTACACAAAAAGATCTCCCCACTTATCAACAAATCCTCTCTCTCAAAAATCTCTTAGGTATGGAGATATATATCGTACATAGCATGATCTTTCATTTACCATATATTGTAAATTACAAATGATGATTATTCATTATTATTGGTTGATGAATGCAGGTACATTTGAAGCCGTTGATGTTGGTGTCGATGAATTTAGGTTGCCTAGATCTCCAAGTTCAAGCCCAGAAGAAGGTAACAATAAGGAAGTGATTTGCGGGCAAGGAGTCACTGAAATAACTTACATTCACATCCATGAATGCGATAGATTCTCAGTGAGTATATAATTTTATTCAGTTCTTCATTTCGGTTTATTTGGATCGACAAAGATTCGAATAAGTTGTAATCTCTCGCAACCCTGTAATAAGATGCATCTAAGTAAAATTCTAACTAGCTCATTCGAGTAATCTTTAAATATTTAGATTCATATATACATATTACTATAGATATGAAATATTTGTAGAAGCGGATTTAAAAAAAGTTGTAATTTTTTAGCAGATAGGGATATTTTGCTTTCCAGCAGGAGCCACATTTCCTCTCCATGATCACCCTGGAATGACTGTGTTTAGCAAGCTCCTTTATGGATCTATGTATGTAAAAGCTTATGACTGGGTGAAGGTGGACAATTCTAGCTGCCGAACTAGTAAGCAAATATATACTTTCATACCTAGCTTCTTTTTTCTTTATTTTTAAAGATTAGGTCAGACATGGAATGCTATTAATTTGGTAATTAGAGCTATAGTTGCAAAATAGACCAATATTAACTTAATCATGCATATCGTTTGATTTGAAGAAAGAATTGATTAAGGTTCACTAATCAGTTGCTTTGTGCATTGAAATGGTGTGGGTGGGTGCAGTTGGACTAGCAAGGACAGTAATGGATGGGATATTAAGTGCACCATGCGAATCATCCGTTCTATTTCCTAGAAGTGGAGGAAATATCCATTCTTTCAGTGCATTGACACCCTGTGCTATTTTGGATGTGTTGTCCCCTCCTTACTCTGAAGACCATGGCAGGCCTTCCACTTACTTCTCCCAGTATCCCATTCCTTCTCTATCAGGTAAATCTGTAAGTTGTTCAAAAGTAATTAAATTTTATGTAATGGAAACAAACCTTGATTAATAAAATGTTCTAAAATTCATCTGGTTAAATTGTATTTGGATTTTGATTATATAATACTAAACTTTATTGTAATATAATGAATATTTTAGATAAATGATTGTTCTTTCGAAAAAAAAGGATTAATGATTGTTAATTATGTAGAAACCGGTAATTAAGTTGTGTAAAAAAGCACTTAATTAGTTCCCTACTGCTTAATTATGAATCTGCAGGTTACACGGTGCTTGAAGAGATAGAGCTGCCGAGTAACCTATTGGTCATAGGAGCACCATATCTTGGTCCTCCCTTCGTGGACGCCGGTGATGACTGATCAGTCGAGCAGAACTAGTGCATCATATGCATACCCATGAATGTAGATATTTGTTTTTGTTTTTCTTTTTGTTTTTGCTAATTAGAAACTATACGGAGAGATACATTACACAATGCACTATGGCACTTTCCGCCATCGATTACAATTTCAAATGCAAATTACATAAAAACTCATTAATGACAACCTAACATATAAAGGATAGAGATTACAATGACAAATTACAAATTTGAATGTTGGGAGGGGGATAGAACCCATCACATTTTGATCATGGATATCTTACCTTAATTATTTAGGCTAAGATGGGATAGACTTGCTTATATTAGGTCTATAACCTTACTTATGGACTAATCAATAAAAATAAAAAAATTTATTCAAATGAAATAATTTCTAATCATACACGTAGAATAAAAAACATAAAATAAAAAATTATTATTTTCACTAATTTGATTCATAAACATAGATTTGATCTAGACAGTTATTTTCCGAGGATCATTGACCATTATATATGTGACTAGTGCATGTGTTTGATTATGTCAAATTAATGGCGTAGAAAGATTTTTAACCAATGTGTCGAAGGTTCCATTTTTAAACTGAGGGCAGCCATAGAAAACTACTTATTTACTTGTAACTTGCACCTAGCATTGTCAAAAACGGGCCGTCCGGGCCCGCCTGGACTCAGATCTTAAAATGGGCTGACAAAAAAACTTGTTAAAAAATGGATTTCTAACATTCAAACTCGGCCCAACGCAGATGGCCCGGACACATCCGTTTTTTTAAAAATATTTATTGACTATTTTAAAAATAAAATGTTGTATCTCTATGGGCGAGATTATATATATATATAAGAAAGAAAAAAAGAAAAAGGAAAACAATACCGGCAGAGAAATCTTCTGTCATAAATTACTGAAGGGCCCGTCAACCTTCCGTCATAAATAAAACATTATTATCCAATCTCTCACTTTATAATATTCCTCGGACGTTAATTATATTTACTATATATTTATATTTATTCAATTTTAATTTATATAATATTAAAATATAAATTTTATTTAGATTAAAATAAATACAGTTAATTAGTTTATATTGAACCTTACTGTGCGAACTATTTGTAATAATGTCATTTATATATTTAATTTTATTTTATTTATAATAAAGTGATTTTAAAATAAAATTCAATTTAATTTTTATGCATTAGTTACTTAATACTTAGAGAAATAAATATATGCATATATATAATAAATTATTAAAACTTCAAAAAGTGACTCAAATTAGAAATATATAATCCTAATTTTTCATTTTAGTTTTATAAATATTATTTTTTTAAATAAATAGATTTACAATATAATAAAAAAATTAAAAATATTTAATCATTAAGAACATTTATTTATTATAAGAAGATATAAATTTTTTATTAAATTAAAATGATAATAATTATAAATTAATTTAGTAATGGAAATTTGCGCCGGTGGTGGGTCTTTTTGGCGATGTGGAATTCTATGTTTCCATATGATGGTTTTGGGCAGTCTTTTTCTCATCAGGGAAACCAATTTTCACAGATCGACAGTGCCACACCGACTGACATTTCGTTTGCCTTTTGCTTTTCTCGTCTTTCGCTTTTCTCTCTGTATATACTGGTTAACCAAAACCATTCTGCACCGTTCTTCCCACGTGTAAACTATCTTCATGTCTCTATCTTCATAAGCCGCAGTCAAACACTGATAGTTGAACCCGAACTTCTCTCTGCAAGACTTTCTATGTCGATAACTTGTCAGCTCCTCTAAAGAGGCTTTGGAATAAAGAATTAGAAAATATAAATATTAGTTTATGCTCTGTTTTTGAAGTCGCTGAACTTGAGAAGAGAATAATACAGAAATTTCTTAGCTTTTGCTTTCCTTGTACTTTGTTTTAGTAGCTATGGAGCGTTATGAGATTGTGAAAGATATTGGGTCAGGGAATTTTGGGGTTGCCAAGCTGGTTAGAGATAGATGGACCAAAGAGTTCTTTGCTGTTAAGTTTATCGAGAGAGGCCAAAAGGTCTTTATATATATATATATATATATATATATATATATATATATATTAATTTTGTTTGCTTCTTTAATTTGTTTCGCTTCACTTTCCTTAATTTTGGTCTTTTCTTCATTTCTTTGTGCTAATTTTCGAAATTAAATTTGTTGCCATCATCTTTTTGTCATGTGGGTATTTTTGTGATGGGACATGAGTTCATGGAAGATTGGTTCTTTTCGTTGTTGCAGATTGATGAACATGTGCAAAGGGAAATTATGAACCATAGATCATTGAAGCATCCCAATATAGTTAGATTCAAAGAGGTTTGTTAATTGTTACTGAACTTTTTGTCTTGTAAGGGCTAATTCTCATTCATTGTCTTGTCTTTTAATGGTTGGGTACTGCACTGTCAAGGCAATAATGTCTAAAAATATAATTCCATAAGATACTCATACTTGTTATAAGGACTCTGCTAGTTTCTTTTATGATCTAGTAAGTTGCAATTGGAAATGTTTCCTTTCACGTATAAAACACACGACAATCTAGATAATGAGTCTAATATTTCCTTAGCTTCATTCCCTTAGTTCTCTCGATTTTCTTGTGAATCAAACTAGTAACAGGAGCAATTGTTACTTTACATATCCTCTTCACTTTCAATTCAAATGGCCAGACCTAGGTGCTTGTTTTTCTCTGATTTTGTGGAGCACCGCCCCAATTGAGTTTCAGATCCTAAAAGGGAATTTTAATGAAACGGTTGTCCTGTAATTTTTATGGTACCATTGCAGGTTCTGTTAACACCTACCCATCTAGCCATAGTGATGGAGTACGCTGCAGGAGGAGAACTCTTCGAGAGGATATGTAATGCTGGAAGATTTAGTGAAGATGAGGTAGTGAAAGCAAGAAAGATCATGCAAATCATTTCTCTCTTTTTTTTATCAGAAATATGGGGGTTTTTTTGGATACTCAATGGAAATGACGTGTAGCATTTGAATATATGTGTTGATTTCGTTTGTTAGCATATTATTCTTTTGATGTTTTACATTCTGGAGTTCTTGTGTCTATTTGAATCAGGCAAGGTTCTTCTTCCAGCAATTGATATCAGGAATTAGTTACTGCCATTCGATGGTATAACTGTGTCCCTTTGTTCATTAATGTGTCCTTATCTTTCTAAAATGCCATTACTTTGTAATTGTATTATGATCTTTTATAGCATCTGATGTGAGGGTTTCCTAATTTACAGCAAATTTGTCATAGAGATCTTAAACTTGAAAATACACTCTTAGATGGCAGCACAGCACCACGGGTCAAAATATGTGACTTTGGATATTCAAAGGTAAGCATCTTATCTTAATGGTGCTGAACTGTTAGCCTTCAGATATGAAGTTTGATGAACTCTTGATTGCTAATTATCTTGATTTGTTGTGTAGTCAGCTGTATTGCATTCTCAACCAAAATCTACAGTAGGAACACCTGCTTACATTGCTCCTGAGGTTCTGTCTAAAAAAGAATATGATGGGAAGGTAATATCGTTGTCTTTCTTTCCTTCTTTTTTTTCCCTTCCAATTTATGTGTTTTCCTCTTTAGTTGCTGGTGAGCCATCTGTACCATGACTAATCCGCAAGATTTATAGATTGCAGATGTTTGGTCTTGTGGAGTTACCCTTTATGTGATGCTAATTGGAGCATATCCCTTCGAAGACCCTGGTGACCCAAAAAACTTTAGAAAATCAATTGGGGTGAGTGATCACACAGAGCAATTAACAAATAACCTATAAAATTAAAGCAATTATTAAAGAAATGTATGATTTGCGGTGAATTCTTATTAAACTGCATTATTAAAGTACTGCTATTAAATTACTATTACTTATTGCAGAGGATACTGAGTGTCCACTACTCAATCCCAGATTATGTCCGAGTTTCTGTGGAGTGCAGGCACCTCTTATCTCGAATTTTTGTGGCAAATCCTGAAAAGGTAACTTGGCCTTTATTTTGCCAGAAAAAGTAAATGTGTTTATTGCTATTATAAGAAAATAGTTGTATTCTATTACATCATTATACCTTTGAACCAGAAGATAAAAAAAAAGTGCCTTAATGTTGCTACTCAACCACTGATTGTTAAGGGATTTTGAAATTTCTTGATACTAGATTAAGATTTGCGTATAAAAAGCTTATCTATGTATATAAAAGAATTCTTTTTTCACCAACTATTCAATGGCTTTTGATATGGTTATGGTTTTGCTTTGATTGTATGCAGAGAATAACCATTCCAGAAATAAAAAATCATCCATGGTTCTTGAAGAACTTGCCCATAGAACTAACAGACGGAGTCAGCTGGCAAAGCAATGACGTGAATAACCCATCTCAAAACATTGAAGAAGTTTTGTCCATAATCCAAGAGGCAAGAAAAACTGTTGAGCTGCCAAAGAACGGAGACAATTTGCTTGGAGGAAGCATGGATCTTGATGACATAGATGCTGATGTTGATTATGATACAAGTGGCGATTTTGTGTGCCCTTTGTGAGCAATGTGAATAAATAAAATCTTACTTTTTTGAGGTATTGTATAAATGATTATAGGCATCATAGTTTCTGTTAATGGATGAGTCTCTTTGTGTAATCCTTGTTTAGCCACATGGAATTCATTTCCCTTTTTGTAAATCCTCTCTGTTGCTTTATTTGCAATCTTTAGTATTAAATATAAATTCTTTACTTGGGGTGTTGTTGTATACTATTATTCAATGAATAGTCTCAATTTTGCCTTCCTGCATTGTTGCATCAGATATCAAATGATGGGGTATTTATAATATATATATTAGGATTGTACAGATGAGCATGTTGACGTGGGGGGCCATGATCCAGACACTTCCGGAGCTAAATTGCTCGTTCTCGTTGTTAATCAGAGGATTATTATACTGATACGATACTATTTGTCTCATAGCAAAGCACCATCAACATACTCCTGCTCTGCTATACTATTTAATTGTGTTATGCAAAGAGAATTCAAAAACATTATTGTCAAAAGTTAATTTAATTTCCTTATTGTGCAAAATTTTTAATTTATTAGACCCGCTAAGTTTAAGAATTGGAAGATGAGAAAATAGATATATCGCTAGCTGAACATATTCATTTGGTTATTTACGAATTAGTTGTTTCCGCGAACAGACATCGCAAAATTTAACAGACAAAATAAATTTAATGGAGAGTTTCTTACAATCATTGTTATGTTCCATTAACCTGTAACTGTTGTATGTTTTTCGTCTTCGGTAAATTAGGCTCCAGCTTAGATGGGTTTAGTATCGAGTTATGACCCAACCCAATAAGCATTTTGAGGTTTGAAACCTCATTATGGGCTCACATGGATTCATAAAATGGCCCATTCGGGTATCTCTTCAAGTGACATTAACTTAAAAGGCCCACTTGGATCTAACATTACCAACGCAGAAATATTATCCCACGTGTACGGCAGATATGATAAGAAGCATAGAAGATTTAGCTTTTGGCGCACATATTAAAATTCCCTCAAACCAATAAATACCAAACTTAACCCTTCTCAATAAACCCTAGAAGCAGAAGCAGAAGGCAAATTTTCTCACGCTAGCGTCTCATTTTTGGCACCGCCGCCTCTGCTCGTACTGGACCAACATGAAGGTTACGATCTTTGCAAACTTTTCTTTGATTTCAATTCGATGAAGCGTAATAAATCAAACCCTGACAGTTCAATTTCGTGATTATTAATAGAAGACTCTGTTTTTTCTTTGTTCCTTTTGCAGTTCAACATTGCCAACCCCACTACGGGATGCCAAAAGAAGCTGGAAATCGACGATGACCAGAAGCTGTAAGCCTTGTTTTTCTTGTTAAGTATTCATTTTTTTGCTTATTTTGAGGGCTTTTTTTTTTTTTTTTTTTTTTTTTTTGCTTGTTGAGCCCTTGTGAGCTTGCTGGTCTTGAGTAGTTAATACAATGCTCTCAGTTAGATATGATGGTTTTTAGCATTAAGCATATGATATTGGCTATGATTATTGTAAATACACCGACCGCTAGCTTGTTTATAGGATTTGATCCTTTTATAATTGTATTTTTAAATATCTCTCTTTTAGTCATAGTTGAGTTGGATACAAAGGATTGAACTTTCCCATTTGGATCCATAATTAACATCAAAGGTAAATGGTTTCTGGAGATGGGAATGAAAATGTGATGGCAGAATTTCTGTGTAGCGTAGTGTTAAGTTAAATTAGCCTGATTTTTGTTTATACGTAGAGAACATTTACGATGTAAGTTAGATAAAGCATTTTGAAACTTCTATGTAACTGGTTTATATTATGCTTGGTAAATGTCCATTAGGTGTGTTATCATGTATGGTTGTCTGTTAATTCTTAACTAGTTTCCTGTATTACATGTTACTTATTCATATTGATAATGTATTGTGATAATGGTTTTTCAATGTCTTAGATTATGTTCATGTTTAATGTTCCTTACCTTTTGTTCCTTTCGACTCTGTAGTCGGGCCTTTTTTGACAAGAGGATCTCACAGGAGGTCAGCGGAGATGCACTTGGAGAGGTATGCATGTGATAGTTTGCTACATATTAGATGCTTATGTATGTCCTCCTTTTAGTCATGGTCTTGTGTGTTTTTGTTCTTTCCGTACAGGAGTTTAAGGGATATGTTTTCAAGATCATGGGAGGTTGTGACAAGCAAGGGTTTCCCATGAAGCAGGGAGTGTTGACTCCTGGCCGTGTCCGTCTCTTGCTTCACAGAGGTTGGTGGATGCTTTTATTTTGGAGTTGACACAATAACTGCATGCAGTGTTGGTGCATTTTGGCTTATTTGAAAACATGTAGTTCAGGTCTTTATTTCCTTTACTTACATTTTTTTTTTTTTGTACAGGAACCCCTTGCTTTCGCGGTTATGGAAGGCGAAATGGAGAGCGCAGGAGGAAGTCTGTCCGTGGATGCATCGTCAGCCAAGACCTTTCTGTTTTGAATTTGGTAATTGTGAAGAAGGGAGAGAAAGATCTTCCTGGACTGACTGATACTGAGAAACCAAGAATGAGAGGACCCAAGAGAGCATCAAAGATCCGCAAGCTATTTAATCTCTCAAAAGAGGATGATGTTCGTAAATATGTGAACACTTACCGCAGATCCTTCACAACTAAATCTGGTATCCTTGTCACCTTCCTTGGTCAATAGTTGCTTTATTTATTGTGACGTACATTTTTTTTTTTTGGCCAATGGTCTAAAGTTACGTACTTTGTGGTTCAGGTAAGAAGGTTAGTAAAGCTCCCAAAATTCAGAGGTTGGTTACTCCATTGACATTGCAAAGAAAGCGAGCAAGAATTGCTGACAAGAAGAAAAGAATTGCTAAGGCCAAGTCAGAGGCTGCTGAGTACCAGAAGCTTCTTGCCACAAGGTTGAAGGAGCAGAGAGAACGACGAAGTGAGAGCTTAGCCAAGAAAAGATCCAGGCTCTCCGCCGCATCTAAGCCATCTGTTGCAGCTTAGGTCCATGTTAAAATCATGGAGTTTTGTTAGCAAGATGAAACGTCACTCTTTAAGTTTTTTATTTGAATTTTCATACCTTGAGGTGTTCTGTTTGATGATTATGAAAAGTGCCTTGACGCTTCTTAGTTCATTGGATTCTTAACGTCATTACAGTTTTCTATAATTTCATGGGAATATTATTGAATTTTGCTTGAGGTATCGACTTTGTTTCTCTCTTCATCTTTGGATTTTTATCTAATTATCCAGGACGGAATCTTGGATTTGTTATCAACCCTTGATTTCTGAATTTTGGCATTTTCCATTGATTACTCGTCTGTTATCGACCCTTGATTTCCCATTGAGTGTCAATATCATAGATTAACTTATAACTGATTTCTTGATAGCATACAAAAATTATGTTAAACGTGTTGTGTCGGCTGGGAATGTAACTAGTAAGTTTCTTGCACGTACGTGTATATTGCCAACGATTATCACTTCTATAAGCCTTGTTTCACTTAATTTGACAATGATCACATTAAACCGGTGAAAACCTTTGGTTTGGTTTCTGCAAATTATGTCCTTTAAACATATTTTTATTCCAAAATTTACCGTTAAAACAATTACACTAATAATTGTGAACACTATATTATTCACACGTTAGTCAGTCAACAATTCCAGAGTGGGCTTAATATCCCGCAGTTGGAGCTCAATTGGACGAGCTGCAACCTATCAAGAGATGGCCTTGTAGTTATTTAGTTCTCCCCACACTGTCAGCTCAACCTCCTCCCACGACTCTGCCATTCTTAGTTCCTTCCACATGCTGAAAACAGCCCCCAGGACATTCTCTTCATGCAAGATGCAGTAGCACCTACAGGAACGTAAGCGTCCAAATGAATTATATATCACTTGAAAAACTCATGCTACAATTATACTAAACACCAACCGACCAATTCAAAACACTAAAGCATGCAACAGGCAAACTGCTGACATTTATCATTTATATATCTAATTATTGGACATTAAAAACAGGCAAGATTATGATCATTGGCCATCACCCATGATTGTAAGCATTTTCCTTCATCTAAGTGCCATCACTGCTACTACCAAGAAAAGCTCCCGATTATGCATATTGACTGCTGGATTATATTATATAACCTTATGTTCCTACAAGTACAAAAATGTCATAATATTCAAGTTGGTAGGGCATAAAATCTACTGCAGAATACATCAATCAGAGCCCATTAAATTTTAGATAGACCAATTCCAAGCCCAGAAAATTATAGAATTTAAATAATTTTATCTATACAACTGAGATGATGCATACCATAAATATTGGATTTAATATATAATCTAAAAAATAAATTTTAAACTCAACTTAACAATCATCGCGAGTTGGGGAAAGAGATTGAGAAAAGAAGAAAAATAATCAGAAATCATGTACTTACATGGCATGGTATGAAAGTCGTTCAAACTTCTCACTGCCCTTTATCGGTTCATGCTTGCTTTTAAGCAAAGGTAGCTTATAACTTTCTAAAAACTGCTTAAGGAGAATAGTATCACCTCTAAATACATCCAAGTATACAGGTATTAGGTCATAAATGCGGTCACCTGCATAAGAAATGAAGAATCGATCTATGTAAATAATTATTGATGATCTTATATTTCACAATGTGACAGACCATTATGTCAATTCAACTTATCTATTTTGGTTAGCTGAAATCAGCTACTTTTTACATGCAGGACACAGGACATTAGTTGCAATGCTCAATGCTTTGATGGTTTTGAGTTCAACACCTTAGAAAGCTACTTTAGTGCATGGCATTGTCCACAACAGAGGAAGAAATGATAGTTCTGAAGACTAATTTCCAGTTGAAGAGTTCATTGAAAATATATGATATGATAACATAGTATTGATATAGGACCCATGGAATAGAACCAACAGTACAGCAAATGACATTTCAATATGAAAATAAATGAGTACTCACTAATAGAAAGATTACTAAAATCAAGAATGTGGCTGGGATGCCATGATGTAACATCTCCACCATTTTTATAGCCATTGGAACTGCCATCCACCAGACAAGCATCTCCATTTTTTCCACTGAAGCAAGAGCTAACAAAATTTGGTTCTATATGAATATTGTCATCCATAACATCTGAGTGTATCCAGGAGCAAGGTTTACCAACTTTGCTAATGCCATTTTCATCCTGTAATCAACTAGGAGTAAGAAGTTACAAATCAACAATGACGAGTTGCATTAGCTAAAATAGATTTTTCCCCGTTACATACTAACAAAATGACATTAATGATGGTAAAACAATTAAAAGAGATGGTGGGATATTGACAAAACCTGATATGGATCCAGCAACTTTGTAAGATCATTGGGGATATATTCATGAACCTTTTGTATTAGTGTTTCTGGGATGGGATCTCCCCTACAAAATGTACATGAATATTTCTTAGTAGAAAGGGATATTGTTGTCACACAAAGTTTTGGTACTACCATTTGAAAATAAATAAAGTTTTTTTTTTATGGGTATGGGCATACCAATCCTTCAAGCAGCTTGTGACATTTTTCTTCTTCCTGGAAAGAGTTCTGATGAAGATTTCCCATTCTGCAGGAATGTCAGATATATAGGAAAGCTCCTCCGAAGAACCATTGGCAAAGGGCAATCTCATTTTTGGTTCAGTAACTGACAAAGTTGACTTGTTAAAACGTGGATAGGGTAAAAGATGAAGGTTATGCAATTGTTCTCCCAGAAACGAAGCCAAACTTAGAGTATCTTCCCATGATAGTGTATCTCTTCTGCTGACGGAGCATATATTAGATGGTACCCACAAAATCACATACATTGCATCCCCCCAAAAAAATCCATAAATACAATTTCTAGCAGAATTAAAAGGCTGCAAAGTATGGTTGTCACGACTTACAATTCAGCAAATATATTTCCTTTGCATCGCTTTGTGACAATGTACGGCCATATCTCTGAGCAGCCAGCTGATTTTGCCCGTTCATTTGCTGACATCCCGGCTTGTCTGCATTCAAATTGTTTCTTGCCCCACACACCAAAAGGAAGATCATCCTCTTTGCAATTCTCTGGAATAATATTGCTCATGCCAATCAGACTAGGCACTCCTTTGCCATCCCAAGGAACAATTTTGTGAGTTCCATTCTCGAGATAAAGAATCCCACTTGCCCAAATTTCAGGAACATGATTTTTCAAAGAGGAGTTGGCTTTATGCAGCTCATCATAAAACTCAAGCTGCAAACAAGCGATGTGGAATTAGAACATCCTGCAAGGCAGCTGACAAGGAAAAATAGACATTAAAACCATACCTCACTGCCTAAACTATACATTGAAGCTTCCAGACCTCCTTCAACAAAGATTTTAACAGCACAGTCTGCTAAAAGATAAACCTGTTGCGAAATATAATAGTTACCAATAGCTCAAGGAGAAGAAAAACTTCCAATTCAGTGAAGAAAATGTTCTGTTAATAAACATGTCATAGATACTCTAGCATGATTCCTAATTACTGTTCATAGGAATAGCAATTCTGGGAATTACAATTCTGCTCTTTATCTGTATAGGTTGAGACTTGGGATTTTCTTTTTTTCTTTTTAAGTTCAATTACATTTAAAAAAAAAAAAAAAAAGGAATTGTGTGATAAAAGTTGAAGACATATTATGCATTTAACAACAAAATTATTCTTTAGATTAATCCCATTTTATATTTGAAAGTATCTCAAATTAAAGACACATTTTTAAAAATTATATAGGATATACTCAATAAAAAAATAGGTTATCAACACCTTCAATTTCCTCATGCCTCGCAAATATAAGTCAAACTAGGCTGAAGAAGGACTAGTGCTTTGAGGATTAAAATCTTAATATCTTGTTGATTGAATTAACATCAAATTCAGATGTGAGGTGACTCATGAACTGACTCAAATTGTCTTTCCACTGGAACTACAAGGAACCAGTTCTATTTCCCTTATATGGTAATCCAATGTGATCTGTGGAAAAGAATTTCCTAATCATGGTCCCTCCTTTAAACCAGATATCATTTCTAGCTGCAGAACAGCTGATTGATAAATCCATGATCTTTAGAATTTTATCACACTCCCTTCACCTAAAAGCATTAAATCAAGGTGTCATGAACCATCTCCCACATTGTTATTGCAACAGCAATTGGGGATTCCTAGTACATCTGTTAAGTCCCCTGACCTCAAGATAACTCCATTAGCACTTCTGAAGAGGTAACTTGGCAATATAAGTGCTATCAAAATCGATCTAGACCCAATACCAAGCAAGTGGCGTGTGGTTCCATTCTAATTCTATTTTAAGTTAATTACCAGCCAAAGTTGTTGAAGTATTCTACATGCCATACCCTGGAAGCACATTGATTTCAAACAGGGAAACATATAGTGACAGTGAGGAAAAAAAATTCCATGGTATATTTGGTAGGTCCATTGATCTAAAAAAAAAAAAAAATACACCTAGCACACTTTGGTGATCAGGCCATGGTATAACAAAAAATATCTTTTGCTTTTAGCATTTGAATAAATGGGCATGAAGTGGCAGGTAAGACTTCCAAATGCAAACTTCAAACAGAAAAGCTGTTACTTATATTACGTTCCGTCATGAAAAAACACTTACCGGATTGCTGCCCGTGCCAACTGGTAGCTTTTCATCATCTGTGGGAGGAGGTAAATTGTGGAATGCACAAACTTCTGTCAGGCAATTGAACCATTTGTCTGCATTTAGTGTTATACATGCTCCCTAAAAGATAATTCAGAACAGATTAGAAATAATGTAATGTATCTTTTAATATAAAGGACTATCCAGATCATGGTCCCCACCACTAACACATGGTTTTGTGATCGTATTATTGTTGTATATCATATACTATTATCAAGCACAGATGTCTAATGACATAAATCATAGTAATTCCAAACAAAAAGGTCCACGTAAGGTTTGGAATAGATTCTGTGAGAAAGAACATCAATTTCAATCTTTACCCAGATTAATGACATTCCAAAATGGAATAGAGCATACAAAATATCCCACTACTTTTGGTAGCTTAAGGTGGGCTACAAGATGGTCCTCTTAGATTACTTAAGCTACTTTTGGTAAAGTATGTCAGGCTTGCAAAAAAACATTGCTTCTTTCTTTGGCAAATAAAATTTCAAAGCCTAAATATGAAGGACAATAAAAGTAATACCTTCCATATAAGCCCTCTCATTTCTGGTTTTCTGATCCAAAGCTTGGATAGCCATTCCCTCATTTCTCGTTGTCCCATGGAGTTGCCTGGGCTCCATAAGGAATTGTAGTGGTCTCTGTCCTTAGACAAGAACATGCTTAAGAATTCTATGTCATAAGAAAAATCTTGTTTCCACAACCTGTAACTTTTAGAGTTACCATTCTCAGTTATTTCATGTTCTGGATCTTCTGCAAGTTTTTGAATTTTTATCCTCTTCTCTTTCCTTGTCAGGTCTGGGTCACTTATATCATCTTTATCACACATTGCACTTATTTCAATGTCTTGTAAACCACCTTCATCAAGAGCCAACAATCCAGCACGACAAACTCCTTTATGCTGATAACCAGGTGCCATATCCAGACATACATATTCGAAGTTTTTGGAATTTACAAAATTTTGTGTAACAGCAATAGTTGTTTCAAGATTCAGAACACAATGCCACCATCCACTTGGAACAAAAATCGTTTCCCCAGGTAGCTGAGTACACTCTATTGGCTTGTCTTCATCAGCAAGAAGTGGATAAAAATCTAACCACCACTGTATACATACATACAAACAAAGAGGAAGGTTGACTTCAAATGATTTAGCAAGGACAACAAGAATCAAAGAGGAATATGATGTGTTCAACAGGCACCTGAAGTGACGATGGTGTGTCAATATTTACATCTCCATCCTCTTCATTTACATGCACTGTGACACCTATAGGTACCCTGCCAGGAGGATACAATGCCCACCTATTCAAATACAATTTAAACACGGTCAACATATAATATCGTCATATTAAATAGATATCACACCTAATTTAATGATAATTATGACACCAATAAAGCATCATTTTTAATGAATGAAAACTCAAACTGACCCTGGGAACGTAAGGATAATGTGATCTACACAAATGCAGGTTTTCAATCAAGAATCACACAGATAAGAATCCATGAAAAGAAATACATAAAGGGTGCTTGTATAAACAGGGAAACAAAGCAGGAAGCCTGTTTGAGTGGGAGTAAGCTTCCTAAATCAAATGGGATGAACAAAAATAGCGATAACTCAATATCCCGGTCCTACTAAAGGTGAAAAAAAAGTTGAATGGTCATCATTCTGTTGCACAAAAATAACTTGCCATGAATGTGCACCTCATGCCTGAAATGGTCAAAGGCTGAAGTAATTTATTAAGACAGTCCTACCATCATGGGACAAAAATCTCTCCTTTGTCCATTTGGCAACGCAAACACTGAAACAAACTACAGAACCTTAGTAGTACCATACTCAGGAAAGTTAGATTGTGGAAGGAAACAAAATTAGAAAGGAAGACACATTCTCTCAATACAAATTGCCTGCGCACTGTCTTCACCTTCATATCCCTATGAGCAAGAAGCAAATATCGGTTTACTGTTAAGATTGCAAAAATTGCTGACCAAGTGGCTACAATACCACACAAGTGATTTTGTGTGAATAGAGAAAACTCCAAAAGGCTATATTAGGTATGTGGTCTGACAAATGGATCGGGTTCAACCTTCCTGATTTGAAGCCTGCCTTAATGACAACTATATCACTTATCGGTAATAGTTAGCACTTATTGTCATAAAATTTTTTTGGCACCACCAGATGGAAAATTTAACATTGCACCATAGAATACCTATCATATATATAGCTAATGCAATTGAGGTACAGGAAAGCAAAAAATGATGTCATCTTCAGTGACGAATTTTTTTACATGCCTCATATTTCTTTTAAACTTTTGTTTAGAAGCATCTATCTAGCAGCCAATATCTTCAGTGAAAAGGTATTAAAAAAATGAAATATCATCGTATGCACATGGTTTTATCCTGTCTTGATTACCATCAGATGAAATCCGACACAGAATTTACATTAAAAATAATGCATGAAACAGAGAACATTCCATGTACGTATACATGCTGTTGTCAACAAGTTAAGCACCAATTTTACCTTTTAGAGCCACATAGAAGAGTATTCCAGGCACTGGTGAGTGCTGGATCAACATGCCAAGATGCACCAGACCTCTCTGGCCCAATAATAAGCCATCTGAAGGGAGGTCGCTTCTCTTTGTCTAGTATCTCAAAGAAGTCTTCTTGAAATAGATAAGGCACACTGTAATCCTTCGATAAGCTGGGTGCAGTTTCCCCAAACTGCATTTGCAGAGAGTCGAGTTTAAATGCCTTATCAAAAGGAAAAACACCCACACAGAGCCCAGAGCAATACCTTGTCATCAAAAATATATAGGGGATCCTCATCACGCTGAAAGTTCATGTATGAGACATAATCCTTGAATTTCATTGAAACTTTCCTGGAGCTCCTCTGGGAAATTTTAAAAGCTGTTTCTCCATATTGCATTGACAATTGGTCAATTGTCCATGTATTCCTTGCTTGCCAATGATCAGCCAACCCAGCAAGCAAAACCTGGTACATAGTGTGGCGTAAGCCCCATAATCAAAATTTAGAAGAGGAAATAATGGTAGTACTGATTTCAGCAGCCAACTCAGAAAGTTATAAAATGATGATAGAACACCTATAGTAGACAAACAACCAACATGGGGACAGAAGAAAGATGGTTAGAAATTCTGATGCATTTTATCTCATGTCTTCATGTTAAAAAGAAGTTTCTAGAGAGTGTAACCAAAACAAGATAAAGGAATTATTTATTTCAAGAAAGATACGATAGCACTATACTCTCGAAAATCATGTGCTTAAATTTACATGCATGTGAAATGAGAAATTTACATAATTTGTCTATTCCTAGTAAAGATGGAACACCCTAGTATCAGAAAATTACTATAAATAGGCCTAAAATGGGAACAGGAGAAGCAAAAATATGGACAAAGGATGAATTTATAGAATTCCCAAAGGCATGTTATTTTAAAGAGTTAAAAATATTATCCTCTCACTCCAACTAATCTATAGTATAAGACAATTGCCACTATATACCGGTTTCCTCGCATCATATTGATGAAAAAATTCTTCTGAAGACAGGTCTTTCTTTCTTTCCACATTCCCAACATCAAATGAAAACCCAGACAAGCTAGTATTACACCTGTATAATCTTCTATACAAGAACAATGAGTTGAAACCTGCATAATCATACAGAAGAACCACGCTAAATAAGTGTGTCGTTAGATGTGATCTTCGCAAGAAAACACAAAGAAAACTGCGCCACAAGTACATACCATAAAAAATAAGTTGTTTTCCACAGCGATCTTTATATTCATCAGGCACATTCTCTCTGTATATCCAAAAAAAACTTTCTATGTTAAGTAAAAATTAAGAAAAATCATGTAGTTAAACTCTTAAGCAGAAAAATAAGTTAATATTAGCACTCTCTAAAGAAAAAAGAAGATATAATTTTAGCTCTTAATAAATAATCTTTTAAAAAACAAGTAATTCGAAGCATGACTACTGAGACATACAAATGCAACGTGGTTTTCTTCCAGGAGCCTTGGTACTGAAGCGGGCAATTGGCTGTATTAAGACATAAACTCATCCAAAGCGGTTCTTCATTGCAAAAAATGTACATCACACTGTACAGAAAGATCGAAGAAATGAGAAATAGATGAAAAGACAAACATATGTCTACCCCAAACCAAAAAAAAAAAAAAAAAAAAAAACAATCATCAATAACAGAATTAACAGATAATTTAATTTTATCTGAAGAGCTTAATAATTAAATTAGAGATTCAAAATCTAATGTTGCCAATAAGGTTCAATTCTGGGAATAATAAAGTGGCATTTAAGCGTCTCCAATCAGGATTCATAAAGAAACATAATATCAAATAAATTGAAGATTGTAAATCCAAAATTTACAGAACAGAATTAAGAGAAAGACGCATAATATGAAAAACATCACACCTGCTGACACAAGAGAGACGAGCAACATCTCGAGGAGTAAGATACTCCAGAATAGCACAGATGAGTTCATCGGGAAAGACTTTGAGGTTGCCAAGAGCGTCCGGTCTCCGATCTCTAATTTCAAAACCTTGAACTTGAGAATTCTCCATTGATGAAATGAAACACAGAGTAAAAGATTCGGAGATTGGATTCGATTCCTTCATAAATGTTTGCAATTAGTTTTAGAGATAAAACGCGGAGAATTGCCGTTCGAAGAAAGCGCGCTCACTGTCGAAAACTTAACGAAATGGATACCGTGTCCACGTAATATTCACGCCACTTTCGTTTTAATTTATTGTTCTTTTTCTGCTCCGCAGTGTTCACAGTTTTGGAATTTGGGGCCGAAGAAAGCCCGTTGGTGTCGGTAAATATTTAAATAAATTGATGCAATTTGTACTATTTTGTAGGAAAATAGTACCATTCTTTAATTTTTACTTATTAATTGTAAGAAAATATTTATTTACGTCACACATATGAGATGACCCTGCACCAATCCGTTCGATAAATATTTAAATAAATTAATGCAATTTTTACAATTATATCATTTTTTTTGAATAAATTATTAATAAAATTTTCGTCTGCACATAATAAGTTTATCAGATTGACTTAATTAAAACTCACTATAAATTAGATATAGATAAGTCATTTTCTTAATTGAATATATATATATATTATTTTTTAAAGTGCACATTTATATTTCATTTTAATATATTATATAAAAACAAATATTAGGTATTTATATAAGGTAAATACACCTGAAGTATCCAATTTAAAATACCAACTGAGAATTGGTCTTCCGATGAAGTTTCGATCTGTGACATCCTTGCATGTTGCAATTCAGCTATGATTACTGATTCTACTACTATAAGTACTAACCAAAGATTCTGACCACAAACGTTAAGAATTAATATCACTTGCATTTTTGCAAAAATAGACATAGGAAACAAAAAATCATTCACAATTAATATAAAAGCAATATAAAGGCAAAATCAAATTGAATTAAAAAATCATTCCCCTTGTAATTGCCATATCGAATAATTCAACAGAGACTATTTCATGTGATCCACCAAAACTCAAAATTTCATATTCTTAGCAGCCTTTTTAATTTTCTTTATTCCATCATTTCTTCAGTCTCAAACATT
This sequence comes from Jatropha podagrica, assembly GCA_947857235.1. Classification (NCBI taxonomy): domain Eukaryota; kingdom Viridiplantae; phylum Streptophyta; class Magnoliopsida; order Malpighiales; family Euphorbiaceae; genus Jatropha; species Jatropha podagrica. The sequence goes on along the minus strand of CANUEP010198358.1, from coordinate 33,341 downwards.
ACTGTCTTCCGATATACACATACAGCATAATAAATTAACTTGAAGTTATAAAGTTCTACTGATACAGGCTTTAACAACTTTATGCAAAGGGGAAAAAAGGAAAAAAGAACATATAGGTGAGCCTTCAAATGCCATTCTCTACTGGCTTATGGGAGCAACGGAGGGTTGAGACTTGATCCTTCTCTTTCTAAGGCGCTCTGCGATGATGAATGCTAGCTCTAGAGATTGTGAAGCATTGAGTCTAGGGTCACAGTGGGTGTGGTAACGCGAACTCAAGTCATCAAATGTCACAGTTTGTGATCCCCCGATGCATTCTGTCACATTTTGGCCAGTCATCTCTAGATGAACTCCTCCAGGGTGGCTTCCTTCTTGGTCATGCACATCGAAGAATGCTCTCACCTCCGCCTGTCCAAATAAAAGATGATTTAGAGTGACGATATTGCTGTGAGACTACAAATATTTTTATCAACCATACAGAAACCATAAAATTACTGTACATAGAATTCTATTTCACAAAGACAAACCCCAACAACCTAAAAATTGTTCTCTAGCACGGCCTGTTGCAAAAGCATAAGAAGGACCACAGTCGAAAGCAACAGTTTAAATATTCTAATATTACAAAACGGATTTGTCAACTTGCAGAAAAAGATAATATAACCACTAACCCACTGATGCATTTCTAGCTTAACCATTGATTGCACACTTAGAAATTGCCTAATCTACCCCCCTTTACAATTAGTCGTTTTCTCACCTACCACACCTTTCTTGTATTGCCTTCATTTTTGTCTACATCTATAAAATCAACCGGTCTTAATTCAAAAGCTACAGCAGCATACCCCACCATGTTTACATTAGGCCAACTTGTCCAACACTTGAAGATGGCCCACAAATACAAAAATAGGTACAAAATTAATTGCAATCATTAATTGGAAATAATAGCCCCTATACCAGGAATAGTATAGCAAAATATGGGAGAAAAAAAATGCTTCTCATATCGGTTACCACTGAACCTAGGGGCAAACGACTAAATTGAAGCATAAAATAACAAAATAAAAAGATGTTCAAAAGCTAAAACTTTGTCCTTTATTTAGATTTCAGATGCTTATCATATATTCTTGTTGCTATAGAATAACATTTCCTCGCTTCAGTTTCGTTTTAATTTTTTCCGCATGATAAGGTAGGGGTAAATGGCTATACAGCATATCATTTAAACTCCTGATAATTATTCCATATGTAGTGAATGCAAAAGTATGCAAATAAGATTAATATCATACCCTGATGGAATCAAATGGTCGAGTTTTTAGACCACAAGGAGCTTTAATGGTGTTTCCATGCATAGGATCACTGACCCATGTGACAATTTGCCCAGCCCTGCGAACTGCCCTAATTAGATGGGGAAGCTTCACTCTCATGTTCTCAGCTCCCATTCTTGTAATAATTGTTATTCTTCCTGGTTTGTTCTGAGGATTCAGAATCTCAATGAGCTTAACTAGCTCATTTGGATCCATCTTATCACTCACCTGAAGCAAAGAAGCCAAATTGCATGAGAATAAAGAGAAACAAAATTTAACAAGTTTATAAGCATAAACCCATATTTGCGCAACATATAATTTTTAAATAAATTGTAAAGTCAAAGTTTTATTCATTTGTTCAATGTTTATGGTTACCACAAGTATGAATTAGATAGATTAAAAAAGAAAAGGTTAACCTTAATGCCGAGAGGATTTGCAACTCCTCTCAAAAACTCAACATGAGCACCATCTAGCTGTCTGGTACGTTCCCCAACCCAGAGAAAATGGGCAGAGCAGTCATAGTATAGGCCAGAAGTTGAATCAAGCCTGGTAAGTGATTGCTCATATGGCAGAAGCAAGCACTCGTGGGATGTCCAGAACTCCGTTGTTGTCATAATAGGATGGTCAACAGTGAGACCAGCAGCAGACATGAATCCAAGGGCCTCATCAACCCGGTGAGCAAGTTCCTTGTACCTATCACACCAATAAAATAATAAACACATATTAGATTAAGGCAGCCGAGGTGAATCAAAGCCTAACTAGAATTTGAGGATTAAAAGCTATTTAAAAATCACATCACATCCATCAGCAATTCTTGTCCATGTTTCTACTAAATTTGCAGTTAAAATCTCCAAAATGGCAACTGAACTTCAATCCATGACGCCAATAAAAAAATCATTCAATTTGGTTTTGTTCCAATAAAGTGTCTACAGTATATTTTGATAGAATTTGTATTAGCATTTTGATTCAATGGGTAAGTATAATTTTTCTAATCCATGTAAAATTAAAGTGAACTGCAAAACTCTCTTAGCTTAATCATTACATAAAAAAAGAAAAATTAAGCAATAGCTATTTAATTTTACAGCTAGAAACTGAAGTTAACTGACCTAACCAAGAATCAAGCTTAGTAATCATATGGGTGAAATAAATCCCATGTGATCTTAATGGGGAAAGAACAAGGTTGTGAATGGATCTATGTTAGGCTAAAAACAGAGCAAAAAACATGCGAAGCTAATGTTTGGGTTCCAGATATGCATTTGCTGATTAAAACAAAATTTCAGAACTTGTCAGAATCCCATTTAAGGTGTAGATAATGCCCAATATTAAACCCGACAGTAAATCTATCAGATTAAGTAGTAGTAAATTTTAATAGCTGATGTGATGCCCACACCACACAGTCAGACTCTAGAAAGGGGACAAACACACAAACAGCAAAAATCAATCCTTCCAGTAACTTTCACTTGTCTCTACTCCAGGAACTTATATTCTATCTAATACCAAAATCTACTACCCCACCCAAAAAAAGAAATATGAATAGAAGTACATTCAAGTTGCCTAATTTGAACAATACCTATCTCCCTGCTCGCTGTGCTCAGCGAAATCAAGGTTCCACTGGGTGACCCTCTGCATAGCAGCATATCCACCGGTAGCAAAAGCTCGAAGAAGATTTAAAGTTGCTGCTGATTGACAATAAGCTCTGATCATCCTTTCCGGGTCAGGAACTCTCGACTTCTCATTGAAAGCATCTCCATTTATGTTGTCCCCTTGGTAATTAGGCAACTTCACTCCATTCTTTTCCTCAAAAGGCTCCGATCTTGGCTTCGCAAACTGACCCGCCATTCTTCCCACCTATAACAGTAATCAATATGTCAATTAAAATTAAAAGAAAAATCAAAAGCTAGAATTTGTTTTATTTTCTCATTTGGTAAAAATAAACGGACCTTGATAACGGGCATTTGGCCACCAAACATCAAAACAGCACCCATCTGGAGGAGAATCCTGAAAGTGTCACGGATATTATTGGCATTAAACTCCTTGAAACTCTCTGCACAGTCTCCCCCTTGTAACAGGAAAGCATTTCCCATTGCAGCCTCAGCAAGTTTCTCCTCCAAGCTCCTAGCCTCGCCGGCAAACACAATCGGAGGGAAGGCCTCGAGAGTCTTGAGCACCGTTTCAAGGTCCTCCTTGTTCGGGTATTCCGGTAACTGCAGAGCCTTCTTCGACTTCCAGCTGTCGACGCTCCATTTCCCAGGAACCACATTGATTGTTGTCGGCGCCGCCGCGGCCGCCGTTGCCGCGGCAGCTGCTGCAGAAGTTTTTGCAATCTGTTGTTTTTTATCAGGCAGAACAGGATTCTTTGAAGGCTCGGCGGAATGGACGGCGGAGATGTGAAGGACAGATCTGGAAGGTAAGACAAAGGAAGGTTGGTGAGGTTTGTTGGGTAAAATGAAAGATTTGGTAGGAATAATGGAGGTGCTAGTAAGAGACATTTTGTTTCGTTTTGCTTCGCTTTTGTTTGCGTTTCTTGTTTAGGCTTGGTTTTTGACTGTGAAAAACCAAAAAGAGGGATTCAAGATTTTTAGATTGTCCCTGAGAAGATGTTGAGAGACAGATGAGAAGGGTTTTATAAGGATGGTGGTGGCTGGTGGAGAGACGTGTGTGAGGGTGTTGGTGGTAGTTGAACTTGAAGAGAAGAGAAGGGTATTTTCGAACATATATAGTTAGAAGAGTGTGTTTTTTTTTTTTTTTTTGGTATTTCTGGTTCTTTAATTGGGACAAGTCAGTTTATTCTAGTAAAAAAGATTTCTTCACCGACTAATCGCCACTTATTCTATCGGCGGCAGCTTCGTTAGCTAACAGCTGAGCCAGCTGAAATATTTATTTCAATCACTTTCAATGTGTTTGTTTGGCCTTGTTTAATTGAAATCCGTCTTTTTAAAGAATTTAGAGAGATTTAATTTATGTCTAATCTATTTAGAAATTATAATTATATAATTTTTTATAAATAAATTTTAAGTGAAATTTATTTATAAATAAATTTATTATATTTAATATGCTATAATTTTTTTACGAGGGACATAGCCAGAGAGAGAAAAAAAAGACAAATTAGTGAGCAACCACTCATTACAAAGCTACTGTCTACGTATCCTCGTCTTCTAATCCGTGAAGCCACTGCCAAATTCGCAAGAGCACTGGCAACTCTATTTCCTTCACGATAAACATGCTGAAACACAACTGTCCAAGCCCTTGACAGCAACCCTCTGCACTGCTGCAAAATCCCAGCAAACAGCAAATTATCACCTGCAGTCACCATTTGAATGCTTACTAAAGAATCCATCTCCACAATAAGCTTACGACACCCTGCATCCGAAGCACAACGAAGACCCTCTACCAGTGCCTGAAGCTCAACAAATAACGAAGAGCACATTCCCAAGCAGACCAAAAACCCAGCAATCCAGCAACCATAAGAGTTGAGAATAACACCACCACCACCTGCGAAACCCGGATTACCTTTAGAGGCTCCATCCACATTCAATTTGAACTAGTCAACTGGAGGATGTTGCCAAGCAACATGAACAGTACGCTTGGGACCTACCGAACCCAAGCTCCTAATGCTCGCCCAAGCAGTAGCATTAGGCAGAATTTGAGCTATAAGAGCATGGACTCGCACCACAGATCAATCATATGACCATTAAAAAATCTATCATCGCGCCACTTCTATTGAGTCCTTGGAAATGTTTAATTTTATTTTTATTAATAAATTAAAATATATTCAAAATTAAAAATTTATTTGAATTCAATATATAACCATAATCATATAATAGTAACTTCATACTCTTAAAAAAAAAAAAAAAAAATGAAGGCATTTTAGTCAATAATATTTGAGGTAAAAGGACGGTTTAGTCAATATAAATATTAGTGGGTTAATATATGAAATTTATTTGCAAATTTCAATAATTTTAATCAGATTTAAACTAAACTAACTTAATTTTATGAAATTCAATTCATAAAATTGAAATTCATATTTATTTTCTTTCCAAACACAAAATTTTAAATTTTTAAATAAATTTCATAAAATTTAAATTTTTTTATCCTGTTTAGATTTTAAAATACATTTCAGTCACTTTGGAGGAAAAGTCATTTTCAAAGGATTGGTTTACATCAATATGTAATTTTATTTAGTTTTTTTGGCAAAATTGATAACTTTTAAATTTTCCAATTCAGAAGTAAGTATTTTTTTTAAAAAAAACCTGATATCTTTATTCAACTTATAATTTTATAGTTTATTAATTATGTATATTTGTTTGGAATCACACCATAATTATGATTTTTTTAAAATACAAATTATCCTGCACTCAAAAATTAATACTCTTAAAATAAATCTATTTATCAATTTGACAATACTTAGAGTTTCACTATGCTTAAGACTTTTTTTTTTTTTCAAATGAAAAGGGAAATAAGGAGACTGCCGAGCAAAAGATTAAATGTTAATTTAAATTTTTCTTTTTTTTATTAAGGTGTTGATTGGAATAAGAAATTTCAATATATTTTATTATTAAACTCTTATATGCTATTGTGTTAACTTGTGAAAAAAAAAATAAACTTATACAAAGTCTGTTGAATAAAATTAATTATTTTGACAATTATTAATTATTTAATAATATTTTATAAAATATTAAAAAAATTAAAGCCTTATTTGAATTAGATTTTCGAAAAAAACTGTTTTAATTCTTAAAAATTAATACAAACTGTGTTATCAAATAATATTTTAAATAATAAGTTAAAATTTTAAAGGCCGGTCAAACACAGTCGCAGTAGAAACGTAAGCATTAATGGTGGTATACTGATACTGGCAGCTTATAATTATTACTGCTCATGCCTTATTAATTAAAATTTTTTAGTGCAATATTTGACTAATGAATAATGATTTGTGAGCTCCAAACCCATGTAATTTTATATGTTAATTTAAAAAAGAGAAGAGAGAGTGTTTCGGAAATCCAAGAATCATGTGCAGATAAAACAGTTAATATATAAAAATGCATGAAGAAACATAGAGATGATGAGGATGAAATTCTGATTTTGGCAGTTATATGGGGTTGGCTGGTTTGGAGTTATATTTAATTTTAGAAAAATGCTAGCTTTTCCTAAGCCTAAATACTATATTACCTGTTAGGGTGATCAATTTATAAATTTAACCGAACAATTAAATCGAATTAGGTAATTTTGTTTGGTTCGATTATTGATAAATTAATTTTAATTTGATAGATTAATTATAAATATTAATTTAATTTTTTAATTATGGTACAGTTGGTTTGAAAAAAAATTTGATTAATTCAAATTAACTAGATTAGCACTTAAGGTATAACTTTTTATCTCAATTTTCTTTTTTTGTTAAACTGTTGCGTTTTTAGCTTTATTAAAATAAAAATCAAGAATGTAAACTATATTTATATGATTGTTGTGATAGGTGACAATAATATGGTACAACGAGTTATGTTGAATTGGTTACTAACTATAATTTTGTAATTAAAAATTTGATAAATTCTTCTTTTAATGCTAATTACATTAATTGTTATTTGAATAGTTGGATTTAAATATGATGCATTTGAAATTTTTACTTGGACACATGCAACTTGTTAGATTAATTAATTTTTTTTATTTTGTACAATTGTCTATTAATTTATAAGTATATGTATATAATTGCTTTTAAAAGTGCAAACTGTAAAGTAAAAATTAATTTAATTGCGGAACATGAGGAAGAAAGACTGGGAAAAAATCTTAAAAATTTAATTTTGAACAATTTATTTATTTATTCGGTTAAAAAATAGGACAAATTGAGCCAAGCCGAAGAGTCGGTAACGAGGCTTGAAGAAGAGATCACCTAACCAAAGTGATTTGGTGGGTGTCTTGTCAAGAAAAATGAAGTGATAATGGCCCAAAGGCCAAATTTAATATTTTATTGTAAAATTACAAGCAGACCCTTTTATTGACAAAAAGCCACCCACGCCACATAGGATCATGTGGACGATTAAACTTAGAAATCAAATCAGAGGTACATGGACTCACACTCACCTACCCTTTTCCACTTCATACATATTACAGGCTTCCCCCTCCTACCCCCCAAAATGAAAAGTCCCCACCTGTCAAAACTTGAAAAATGAAAGCTCTTTCTTTCTTTAAACGCAGACACCTCTCTATCCATACCTTATTGGTTATATGCCACGTTTCCTACCTACTGCAATATGACTTGGCATATTCTTTCTCAGTTCTCACTGATGCTGTGTGCTGAACCAGGCAAACAACTTACCTAGCCTCACACAGCTGGTCATTTTTTTAGCTCAAGGATGAGATTTGTCAGTAGCACATAACTAATATCTGTCTCGTCGCCAAACGACCATTACTGATTGCAGTAGGAATCTGAATCCCGGCGCAGGCTGGATGCATTCAGTTTTTTCTTTCTTTTTTTTTAATAAAAATTAATATTTTATCAGTTTAGTTGGATGTTTATTAAGTTGAAAAAAACAACATAGAATTAATTTAATTAAGCTAAATTTTATAGGGTATGATAACTGATAAGTGTAAATTTGGAAATACTTTGAACCAAAGAGTAATCCTTTTTTAAGATGATTCCTTTTATATTTTAATTTTCTATTTGTAGTACAATTTTGAGTATACTCTATCAAGATTAGGATTCGACTATAAATTTAAAACCCTAATTTTAGCCTTTAATGATCTTTAATAATTTCATTTGACTAGTCATTATCGAACGTTGTAAAATTTGAACATTATTCAAGTATTTGGATTTCTGACATTATTTGGAACTTGATAATTATTGATTTTTCAATCTCTTGATTTGATTAAAGTGTTATTCGAGTGTTCGAGCTTATGATATTATTCGGGACTTAATAATTATCGAGTCTTCAATTTTTTGATTTGATCAAAGTGTTCGAGCTTTTCAATAAATATTTTTATTAAATAAATGTGTGTCGCTGTTGTTACTCAAGTTTCAATGTCCAATGAGTTTTGTTAGTGGAATCATTATATAACGAGATTGGCGTTGGTGAGAGTTTCTAGCGGTTGGAAGCTCTCTGTCTTCTATCTCCTCCTCAGGATCAAAACCCATAAAAAGCAAAACGATTTGAGATTTGAACTACCAAATTTTGAGATTTTTAATTTATGGTAATTTTTATTTGTAGTTTGTTAAGACGTAAGAGAGTCTTCGGGCCAAACCGGTGTCGTCCAAAATTTATGCGGGAATGCAACAAAAGAGAAATTTGAAGCCAGAGTGACAACTACGTTCAGTATTGAAAGGTTAATCGAACTAAATTAACTTAAATCAAGCAAAGAAACCCATCATAATCATAATAGTCTTAAATCTTCACACAATGCATCATCCAAACTAGTTTACCCATGAAGGAAAATGCCCATGGTGTAATTTATTGGATTTGATCATTGAGCCAAGAGGGAGAACACAGAAAAAAAAAAATGAAGAGAACGAGGATTTTGAATCGATAAGAGGGATTTGATTGCAGATAATGAGAAATGGAAGCAAACAAGCGATTTGAAGAATGCACCAAAAGAGGGATTTGAAATCAAACCCAGGAGAACGAGTTGAGTCCTCAAAGTCCGAATCTGGATAATGTCATCGTGCAGCTTATCCTTCCCTTCATTTTTTGAAGGATAATGTCATCGTGCATTCAATAATCAAGACAAAAACAGGATCATAATGTCATTCATCGGTGGAAAAAAAAACAAAAACAAAAATTCATTACAGGCTCGAAACTAAACATACCAATAATGGATAGAGTTACATCATGCATTTTCGTGTTCGAAGGGAGCTGAGATTTTTATTAATATTCATAAAATAGGGAATAAATCTCTGTAAATAAGTAAACTGATGATGATGTGATTTTATTTTATTGAGTCAATTTATATAGTTGACGTTTCAGTAAAGTAAGCTATAAAATAACTTCATAGGATAAGATGATGTGTAATAAAACTTCATCCTGCCTAACTTTTAGTTCTAGCATTCCATCTTTTTTTTTCTAAAATTGAATGAAATAAAAATTTAAAAGAATGGTTTAATGTATCATTGATAACTTGGTTCTTGTTACTTTTCTGTATGTCGTGTATTGCATATTAATTATGCTTGTTATACATTCATTTTTTATATTCATTTAATTTTTATTTATATAATATTAGAATATAAATTTTTTTTAGATTGACTGGTTAAATTATATTACACTTTATGCATAAAGTAATTATTTTTTTGGTTCTATGACAATATACTGATTCATATAATTTTTATTATCCGTTAATTGTTTTTATTATCTTTTTCAACATAAAAACCAAATGGTTTTATAAAAATCTATTATATAGCTTGTATAATATGTTTTATAATTAATTTACATGTTTTGTTAATAACTTTCGCCATAATCTCTTCTCTTATAGTAAACAAGTATACATTAATAATAGAATAAGAAAGCAATTTAATAAATTAAATTAAATACTTATAAATAATAATAAATTTTAATTTTTTAGCCAATTAAAATCATAAAAGCATTTTAAAATATTATTAATAAAATCATATTCTTGAATGGAAATAGGATATGAATTATATAAGATATCAATATAACTAATTAAATTCGAGGTGTTTAAAAATAATAATTTTTTATCTTATTTTTTGGCTAACTAATTAGGGTGCAATTTGTAATTAAAGAAATTTAATCGTATATTGTTTAAATCAAATCTGAATCATATATATATATTTAAATAAATTTAAAAAATATAAAAATTTTCAAATGCTCATTTACATATATTATTTAAAATAATAATATTGAAGCTAAATTATAAATTATAAAAATAACAAATTATTAAATTATTATTAATAATTTACATAATAACACAAAATAAAATATAATTAGGCACAACAAGATAATAATAGTAAAATTTTAAAATGCTTAATTATTTGTATTTATTTATCTATTAAAAAGTCCAAAAAATATCCAATCAAATTATAGAAATATTATATATATTTTTAAGTTAAATTTTTTTAATTGGTTAAAACTAAAGTTATTTTAGGATATCTTAAATTTCAAGAATAATATTGGCAATCTCATTATTTTTCACTCATTCCTATTTTTATATACAGTATAGATATACAGATACTAATTTTTTCTATGAAGTACTTATACTCATTATGTATTCTGTTTTTTTATCTATATACTATTAAATCATAAGTTTTATTTGGATTAAAATAAATACAAGTGATTAATTTATATTGTACTTTGATATAAAAATTATTTGTTATAATAACTCTTATGTAATTAATTTTGTTTTCATATAATCAAGTGGTTTCAGAATAAAATTCAACTCAATTCTAGATCTAATCCTTTAATTCCTAATTTATAAATATAAATGTTTAAAATCCTTATAAGTGTCCAAAAAGAAAATCAAGTCATTATTCAACCTTCAATATTTGCCATTAACTCCAAATTAATATCTATATGCAACTATAATAAAATAATAATAATAATTTATTTTTGTTAGGTAAAAGAAAAAATAAGATGATTTAAATTAATAATAGAAGTCACTTTGGTTACGATAGCAATATTATTTACCTAGTTGAATATATGTACTTGAAATCTCAATAAGTAACATAAATAAAACTACATACATTTATTTTTTCCAATTTTTTAAACATTATCTTTTTAAAATCAAACAGATTTAAAATATAAGAAAAAAATATTAAAAAAATTAAAAATATTTAATCATTAATAGATCATATATTTATCGAAATGAGATATAAACCTTTTATTAAATTAAAATGAAAAGAGTTACAAATTATTTATAATGAAAAAAATTATTATTAAAAATAAAATTCTTTCAAAACTTATCTAATAAAAAAATATTCCAATGTATATAGATATATAAATATATTAATAAAATATTATATATATTTTTTAAATAAAAATTTTCAACGATTACTATTTCGAGTTTAATTATGTAATATTCTACTTAAAATTTAATTTTTAAAAATTATATCCAATCAAATCTTGCAAATATAAAAAAAATATTAATAAAAATAATATATCTTTTTCTTTTTTTTCTCTCTCCTAAATAGAAAATTGAAATGACCCTTAAATTTAATTTTAAAGACTTTTTATTTAAAAGTATAATATTAAAATTTTGACCAATAAAATTGATCGAGAAATAATATTTTATGCTAAGAATCGAACCTGAAAACCCAAAGGAAAGTCAAAGATTTTATATAAACCAACCTGAAACCATTACAGAATAAAGGGGAACAATTGAATCGAACCGAAATCATTTATTTAAAAATGAAATTGAACCAAACTGCTCAATCACACACTCTCCCAACTCGGCGCCACCTTCTTCCTTCCAGCCGTTTCGACCATCGCCTGCCGAACAAGAGACACTGGTCGGTTCTCCTTGAATCACTGATCTTCTTTCCAATCTCTTCTGATGCAGAGATGGGCTCCAACGACGTGAATCGTAGCCATCATCTTTGACTGCCGCTGTTTCTCAAATTTCAGACGATCGACATTGATTTCGGCGACTTCAGGCCATAGAGTGAGCATCGATTGACTCCTGATGGTGCTGCGAGCAGTTTTCCTCAAGAAAGGTTCCACTGTCGTTTGGAGGAGCCACCGTGAATAGTGGCAGGGCCAACTGTCGATAGGATTTATAAGTAATTTTAATGTGATTTTACCGTCCTAATTTATGGAATAATTAAATTTGATTAATTTGTGTTATTATAATTAATAAAATTTTAATGTATAAAATATAAATACATTTAATTTGATATTAATGTAATTGTAATTTACTAAAGTGTTTATTTATTTAAAATGTACCATTTATGATTTGTAGTTGTAATTTTATATTGGTTAAAATAAGAGTTTGAAAATAAGTATAGGAGACAAAAATTTCAAGAAATAATACTAATAATAATAATAATAAAGGGGAAGGGATGATAAAAAGAAAGGAAATAGGAAATTTCTCTCTCCTCCCACAATCTCTCTCCCGTCTTCCCTCTCCCTCTCCATTTCCGTCGAACTCTCTCTCTCTCTCTGTGCCGTCTTCGATCTCCGGCCAAAGGGCTCCGTCCATGCCACGATATAAAAATAGAAGCCACAATAAAGGAAAAGAAGGATTCATGAGGGATCACCAGATATAATTGAAAGGATATAAACCCTGAGGAGTAAGGACAAATTCCTCCTTTGCTTGAATAATTAAATCAAAGGAAAATTGCTTTAGATTTTCTCAACTTTCCTCATGTTTCTAAGCGGCCAAACGAAAGTTTCAATGCAATATAAGACCTACATGAAATTCTGAAATAGGGCTTTTATAAAATAGAAGACTATGTTCTCAATCAGAGATCGCGAGAGAGTTGGATAAAGGCCTAAAATCGAAAATGTGGACGCAATCTAACGGTCTTTTTTTTTAATATATTATTTTATTTCTATATTTTTTAATATTATACATTATAGCTATTTCGGAAAAGAAAAGAAAATTTTAATTTTTTGTGTTAATTGATAATAAAAATACATAAATACTCCTAAATTTGCATTTTCTGCTAAACTTAAATAAATTCAGAGGAGTTAAGGGTACCCTCTCTCAGTATCACCCACTGTCGTATTGGGCCTATTGGCAATGAAATATTTGCTCACTTTGTCTATCTATTTTTGTGAATTTTATTACTATTATATTTGTATCTTTGTTATTTTTTCTGGGTGTTAATGTGAAATCATAGGCATTTGAAAGTGTTGTGTTTTGCAAATTTTGCATGTGCTATTCATCAAATTGACAGGAAGGGAACAAAAGAGAAAGGACAATTGAAGGGAAGAGAAGCCAAAGGGACAATTGACGAAAATATATTTTAGTCCTTTCTTTTTTATTTTAACAATAACAAAATGAAAATATGAACCAAATTAGAACTAAAGAATTAGATAATCAATATTTAAGGACAAATTAATGTATTTTAAATTTTTTTTATTCAAGATTATTTGTTATCTTGAGAATATTGATTATTGATTATTTTTTGCAATTTTACTTTTACTAACACAATGATTATTTTTTAAAACTTATCTTGCCACTCAAAACTACTTTAAATACAATAACTATTAATAATAGGTGAGATAAAAGAGTAATTTAATCAAATTAAATAATATTTAATAAGTATAGTAACTATTTTTTTTAATCAGTACATGCAATCTTAAATAACAAATAAAAGTGATGGACATAGTAATATAATCTAAATTCTCTTGAATAATAAGTAAAATAAAAAATTATTATTGCGAAAGATTGTAATTATAAATTAATTGTGTAATTATATTAACATTGACACAGATTTTGACAAGTGTAAATAATATAATAAATTAAATAAAAATAGTAGATCGTTGATAATTAAATTATGTTTTATTGATATTAAATCAAGTATATACTGTCAATCCTAATTAGCCTATTTTATCTAATTTTACTTAGCAAATAGAGACTTTATTGGCTTCTTAGGTTATATTATAATTATACTTTATGGAATCAAAAGCGTCTCTATATGTAGGATAGCTATTTATGGGTCTTTGGACGTGGAGAAATTGGGCTCATTATGGGCCTAGTACGAACCTTGTCTATTCTTTTTAGGCCCACTTCTTCAGTTTAGCCCAACTTGTAAATGTTCTTTTTTACTCAAATGGCCATCGAGAATCCTTCCTATGCTTATTTTATTTTAATTTTACTAAGAATCCTTTTAATCCTGCATGAAAGAGAAAAGGGCAAACGAATCTTCTCAATGATGATTGCTTCTTGTCGTTTAAAAAAGGGACCACTATGTCCATAGAATTTAGCAGTAAAATAAAAAAATCTCACATGACACCCAATTTTTTGTCCACAGTAAAACAAGAAAAACCAAGAGGATTTAAACAAGTCACGTGTCCAGTTACATGTACATGTGCTTGTTTTTTACCTTCAACTTGGTAGGGTATATGTCTAATGTGAGAGACAAGAGGAGGATAGGGGACCATTGTCTGTTCATCTTGAAGCATTATGAGGCAACCCATAATATGAAACCTGGTCCACTTGCCACTGCATATATTCCTTCAGTTTTTGCCCTTTGAGAGGGACATCAACCCTTCAAAAATTAATACTTGTATGATGAATTTCTTCAGAGCACCAGAATTTTTATTGTGGCCCATTCCTATACTTTGCCACTTCAAATTCCTAAATTGTATCCAAACAATTTTAGATGTCTCCTGCTGGTTTTGCTGTTCAAAAAGTTTCCTCTGCCTAGCATGGGATAGCTATTTACATCGTCTCAATTTAAAAAGGTTTGTCACTTTCTCTGTGACTTACTTCAAATATTTCAAAATTCATTTTATTAAATACAAAGAGTAATATTTGAAATTAAAAAATATTATAGAATTTACACATCTCTTCAATTTCTTATGTAGAATAGAAAATAAAATCTTGGAAATAGGGTTGATCTCATAAGAGAACAGTTTTTGAAGGGATTGATGGAGTATTTCCAAGATCCAAAGAGATGAAATTACATGTAATCATGTGACTAGCAAGCTTACGAATCCTTAGGATCAATTTATGATTATTTATATAATCAAATAATTATATAAAAAAAAAAACAAACATCTGATGAGTCATGAGACATTCCTAGTACAATTATGCATTTCTTTTTATCTTCTATTATATATATATATATACAAGCCTAGCAAAACTGTTTTTCTTTTTCACACCAAAAGTGCCCAAGATTTAAACTTTTACCTAGTGAGGAATCTAGAAATTTCGCAAATTATGGTCTATATAATTTATTTTAAATCATAAAAATAAAAATAAAAAATTTAAATGTGTAATACACTTACATAATTATAAATAAAAATGTTGTTGTCCCCAAATCTTGAAAATAATATGTAATTATGTTATTAATAATATTATCAAATACATACTTGTCCGTATATATTATTAGGCAACTACATTTAATATTTGGGTACCGTTTGAAACAAATGATAGATACAAATGAATTTTATCATGTTTGATATGCTACAATTTAAAATAAGAATTCAATTAAATTTGCTCACTTATACAGCTGATTCGACTTTAAAAACAATCTAATTACGCTTATATATATATATATATATATATATAGATACAGGTATAGGTATAAAATTAAAATTTCAAAAACTAAATTACCTTTAAAATTTTTTAAAATTTTCAAATTTGAAACATAAATGCAAAATCTAATAAAATAGTTATTAAATTATATTAAAATTTAAAAATTGATATTATTCAATTATTAATTTTAAATTAAAAAATATAATCATCCAATCAAAATATAGAAAAATAAAAAAAATTCAAAAATTCTTAAAAAAAAAAGCAGAATACTGAAAGGAGAAAGTGTCAACTCATATTTTTTTTATTTCAGGATTATATATATATATAGGTTAGGGATGAGTATTTTATATTAAATAAAATAAAAATTAAATTAAAATGAAAAAAAATTAAATTAAATCAAATATGTTAAAATTGAATCCAACCA
Organism: Jatropha podagrica; assembly: GCA_947857235.1. Classification (NCBI taxonomy): domain Eukaryota; kingdom Viridiplantae; phylum Streptophyta; class Magnoliopsida; order Malpighiales; family Euphorbiaceae; genus Jatropha; species Jatropha podagrica. Next base: position 17,486 of record CANUEP010198358.1, on the reverse strand, counting down.
AATTAAATACGTTAATTCAAAGAGTTTTACTTAACTACGGTTAGCCCCACAAATAAATTGTTAGAGTGGGTCCAAGTACCCCACTTTGACTACCGTGCAATTTCACCTCTTTACAGCATCTCTAATGCACAACACTAGATTGGGTTAATTTACTTGTCATGTCTGAATAAATCTCACAATATATTATAAAAAAAAAATAAATATAAGTCTCTAAAAGAGCCAAGTATGAGTAATAATAATTATTTAAAACAGTTATAAAAAGATGAGATACAATTATAATAAAATAAATTAATTTAGATGACGTCTTTATTAAAATAAATGAGTTTAAGACGGGTTCAGGTAGCATTTTTACCAACCGCATCAGAATTTAAATTGAGTTTAAGAATTTAGGTACTCCCTACCCATTATCTGTTTAATTAATATTTTAAAAATATTTAAAATGATTATTTTTATAAAAAATTTTATATATATAAACCTTTTTAATTGTATTAATGCTATAATTATATTTAGAATTTATATTATATTTTTCTATAATCAAAATAATAATTTCATAAATTTCACTTATTTTTTATTTTTAAAAAATAAAAAATATACTTTCAATGTAAATGGATTTGAATATTTAAACAGAATTATAATTAAGTTTGGGACGAGTTTGATTATTAAAAGTGAATTTCTATACGGATTTAGTTATTTAAATTTTTAATCGGATATTTGTAATGCATTTGATAATGATTTTATTATATAATTTTATTATTTTTAAATTATATTATAAAATATTATTTTGCTATGCGCGAAAGTGATTAAACTAGTGAAAATTAAAAATAAAAACCTTCTCCTAACGCTATTTGTTTAGTCCGTAAATTTAATGCATAAAAAAAAAAGCAGATATTGTTCGTTACGCTCTCAATTTTTTGAGAGTCAATTAAACAACGTGATTTCTTTCTGTGCACTGAAAAAACATTTTTAAAATCTAATATTTACATACACATATTCAGCCACATCATAGCTATAATCCATTGTTACTTGAAACAATTCAAACTTAGATCTCTTATTTTTTTACATAAGTGAAAAGACCAATCACACCATCTGTTTTTATTAATTTACTGAAAGTTTGTTTTAAAAAATTGAATATTTTAATAATTAAAATTAACAATTTGATAATACAGAAAAGTCTGATTCACATTCTACTGGCTACTGTTTTCTTTTTTATGATATAATAAAAGGAAAAGAAAAAAATATTGAATTCTTGACCAATGGATAAATAGCTTCAGGAAAAAGAAGACAAATACGACTGGTAGCATAAATCTATTGCCTGAGGGACCCAGAAGTCAGAACTCCTCTTCCTCTATCTTCAATTTCACAATAATCACTTAATCCTTCACGTGAAACAAAAAGACAACTCAAATAGTTCTAAGCAGCTATTAACGTTGTTGTTGTTATTTTTTTTTTTCTTCAAATGGGAAGTTTCATTAACCATCCAATGAAGGAAGGATGAATATACAGAAGCCTTCCCAAGGCTGGAGGACAAGCAAAAGGTAATTTATTAACCTGTAATAAGTTCATAGGAATCTATGGAGACTGATTGCATTGGTAAAATAGTAAGCACATCTTAAACTTTATTGACTTTTTAATTAACTTATAAACCTAATCATACACTTTGCTTAAATAATTATACTGAGCACATAAAATATTAAGGAAGAATAGACAAGCAATAATCTTTGGATAAGAAGACAATTGAAGGGACCAGAGAAAATAAGCAAGCCTAAGCTAGTTGGTTTTAGGCTTACTAGCTTAGGCTTCGATTGACAGTACCAAGGAAAGAGAAGCTAAATTTCAATTATTCCCTGCTGTTGAAATAGTATGGTGATTGGTGGGGTTTAAGCTTAAAAGTTGTTTGCTTAGAAGAAGCAACCTGAGCACAAAGTCATCAATGAGCACATCAACAATTAGCCCCTACAAATTAAATATACGAGTGGGCCATTTCTTCTAAAATATCAGTTGGGTTTAACCCTTGTCACGCAACAACAACAGCGCAAGATATCTCAAAAGGTATACAGTTAATTAATTGTTAGAAGGGTTGTCTAACTGTCAAGCCAAAGCACCCATATTGGAGAACTGTGACCAGGACTCAAACCAAGCGCCTCGTACACGTGCGATAAGCACATGATCACCAGCCAAATGACCCCCGAGTTTACCCTTCATTGACCCCATGATTTAAAGATCTCAATGTCCATTCAAATTGATTGAGGACACCACACCTTTCAAGTGATCCTTAATCGAGATAAAACTTTCAGATAACAGGAAGCGACACAAAGCATACAAATTCATTTCTATTGAAAAATATATATTCATATGGAGAATAAGGAAGTACTAGTAGATGCATTTAGAGCTGGAAATAGAAAACTGAAAAGAAGATAGAAACAGAGTCTATGGAGATGGAGGCCAACCATATACTCCAGCATCCTCAATTCCTTCGTAGAACCTGAGATCAAAATCTAGTCTTTGGTCATCATCCCACATTTCATCATAACTATCATCATCATCATCATCATAATCTTCCATGTCGCCAGAGAAAATTTCCCATGCGAAATACTCAGAAGCATCAGAATATTCAGAGCAATAATCCCCCCAGTCGTTCATATCATAGTAGTCCAATAGGTGAGGCCCCAAAACTTTCAGTTTAGGGAACTTCTCCTTCAGGAAATTGCTATCCAGTTTCACATCCCAGCAACCAGTTAAGTTCATAAATTCAAGCTCAGGGCAACTCGAAAGGATATTCAACACGCTTTCTGTGCTGATGAGAAGATGGTAAGCCATCTCTAAATGTTTCAGCTTAGGCATTGTGGCAGCAATCGCAAGTGCTTCATCATCTTGTTGGAGTTGATCTGCTTGACTTGGTAGCTCCATGTTACGGCACAGCCCCAAAAGCAATTTACAATTATTGCCAATCGCCTCTAAAGCAGGAGCGCCGATTTTATTGCAACAGCTTATATCCAAGAAAGTGATTGTTGAAAGCCTTCCAGCAATTTGTTCAACAATTGAATCACTTATTTGGCTTCTTGGCATCCGCAAAGTCTGAAGGGAGCCAGCACTTGCAAAATGAAGCAAAAAGGAAAATAAGCAATGTCACTGAGTGTCCAAAATTACAAAATTCCACCATTGAAGGTCTCTAAGCCTAATGACACTAAAAAGCCAACTACTTTTCTCGTGTAGTAATCAACATTCAAGCAAGAAAGTTCTCTAATTGGAGATCATGACCCTTATAACAAAGAGAGACTATACATGTACTGATAAATCCTAAATGAACACAATATCATGATCGGAAATTGAAGCTGAATTTTTATACTACTAAAAATACATATATAGTTAAGCTTACTGGTCAGAAAGGAATGAAAAAACGGCATCATTTGGGATGCCAGTGACACAGAGCTTGCGAAGGGATCCAGAGCTTCTGCTTATCAACATCCGGAGCATTCGCTCGAGATGGTGAGGATGGTGCTGGTGCTGCTGCTTTTTACTCCATTCCTCAATGTCAATCTCTTGCCAGCAATATGGCCCTGAAACTGCTCTGCCCCACGATTTACAAACCCTTGGGACCACTGTTAGTATCTCTTGTAGGGAAAGATTTCTAAAGATTAGCCCAAGGGCATCAGGTATTAGCTCATCCCAACACCTGTACTCACTTCCATCTTCCATTTATTCCTCCTGTATATATAGAACTAAAGATCACAAACAAATATATAAATATATGTGAAATATAGAATTAATCCAAGTCCTTGAGCATGAAAAACCCCTTAAGAATTTGATTCAGAAAAATCATCAAAATGGGCAGATCTTAGAAGTTCAACAAAGGTTTCATGGCAAATATGCATAATTCAAGAATCTTTAACGCCCCCAAGCCCACCTCCCCAAAAAGAGAGGGTAGGATAAAGAAAAGACGAAGAAATAGAAGATCTGTGACACATACAAAATTAATTTCAAATAATCAACGGTAAAGATAATATCTTTGATTATCTAACAAAAGAAGAAGAAAAAATTGACAACGTTAAAAATAGATAGACTACATGAAAGAGATAAAGATCAGATAAGATAAAAGGGACAGTAAATAACCAAAAATGAGTAAAAGAAAAAAGAGCGTGCGTACATGTTCATATATTATCCATTCTACATCAGTAAACCAAATGAAGTAATTATAACAAAAAAATAGTAACAAAATTCACATAATAACAAAGCGAGGATAAAAGGAATGAACTGACTAAAAATTACTGATCTGGACGAGAAAATCAAGAAATAGACTAAAAATCAAAGCACAAATAAAAGATATGTCAAGCAGTTCTACAGATCCATCAAGCTAGACCCACAAAAGAAAATTGCTGAGAAATATCTTCTGCATGTTAATATGACTGAAGTTAGAAACGAAGAGAAAATTGCATGTTTGATATCTAGCAAACTAAAATCACCATTAGAAATACACCAAGACTTATTGTTTGTAGCAGAAGCGGAGTTTGTGGGTAAACAAAGGGCAAAGACACTCAATAATTAAATCTCAATATATCTTTGCATATACACCTGAAAGGAAAAAAGGAAGTTATTCCTCCCCTTCAAATCTCAGGCTCCTTCTGTTTCTTTGGGATTTGGATTCTGCAACAGAGTCACCGGTTTATCCGCCACAAACGAAGGGAAAAAAAGAAGAAAACAGAGAGAGAGAAGGAAAGAAACAGAGAGAGAAGAAGGTGGGGGTGTAGAAGTTAAAAGAAAGAAAGAAAGGTACAAAATTAGTAGAGTCCCATCTACATCTACCCACCTAACAAAACAGAGTGAATGAGAGAAAGAAACAAGAAGAAGAACCCCAATAGTAAAAACAAAGAGTGAAAGAGCAGAAGTATGTGAAGGAGATAAATACACGAGAAAATGGAATATGTCTACATTTCGAGGAAGAAAATGAGAAGAGAGTGACAAATTTTTTCTTAAAAAAAAAAAAAAAAAAAAAATTAAAGAAGATTGAGCTTTTTTATTTTTGGAGTGAGAAGTGTCAAACTCGTGTTAACGACAGTTTTAATAGACATTGGTTTCGTATATTAAAGTCTCTGAAAGATAGGTTTGAACTTCGACTGTGACTCGAGCCAAATTGATATTTGTGCACATTTTTAGAGAGACGGGAGTAGAGTTGAGTGAAAGGGGTGATGGATTTATGGTTATGATGGCAATTTCAGATTGGGCCTCGCAGAAAGGCCACCGACACAGATTTATTGGATTAGGCCCATGATCATTATACATTTAGACTGGTTTTTGTTGGACCGAAATAAATGAAGTCTTTTTAAACTTTTGATTCTGTGCATAAGTTGAACTTTCAGGTCCCAACGCGACCTGTTTTTTCTGAATTGACTTTTATTTCAACGGATTCTTTAACATACCCACATTGATTTTCACTGGGCATGTGATGTTCGCATACGTTCTGTTCCTTTCCGACCGAAGAGCCGGTAAGTTAAGTACTCCCCAGAATACTGATTTCATCACCCGATCCTATAAGCAACTATATTTACCGTTGATTTCGGAACGAAAAGCAATTATGTTTAAAAATCCTTTTTAAAATACCAATCGTGATTATCAAAATAAAAGATAATACGGTTTAACTACTGCCAAACTATCTTGGATATTTATAAGTTATTTTTTAATATTGAAACTTTAGAACATAGTTGTGAAACTAGACGAGACTTCTATATCTAATGCATCCGAGACAGAATTAGGTTATCCATACATGTGCAAATTATCAACTTTCCAAGATCGAAACAACAAATATTTACAGGCGGCAACCAGATTATAGAGATTCATTGTTCTTGATGAAAGCTTTGAACACCTGGAAAATAACTAGTCTCCTTCTCGTATCTGAAGGAAGTTTAACTTTGTTTCAGTAGCAGAAGCAAAACAAATGCTGCAACAGAATCCCATCAACCAATTTCCAAATAAATTTATTTATGACATGAAGTATCTAAGGCCTTATCATTATTTCATGTACTAAATACACCTCTGTTGATGCATTGTAGGAGTAGGCATTAGATTCAAATTTCAGTACTTTTTTTTTTACCTTTTATATGGAAACAAATTAAAAATGTACAGCAAGACACATACACATCTGAGGAGTCATTTGCACAAAATAGACAAGGTAGAAGGTCCAAATACAGTGATGAAAGATTACAGCATCTTACGGAGTCCCATTAAGATTATTCGAATTCGCAACAATCGACCATTTTGCTCGTCTCTAGTCTACTCCTACGTTTTCCCCTTGTAAGAGTTGTTTATTTGCATATCTGATTTGTGGGTAGTTGGGACCACTCACCAATGGGCTCAATTGTCTTTTTCTTTTTCTTTTTTTTTTTTTTTGAACGTTATGACACGTAGACAATAGATTGAAATTTCTGCATCCCATTCTTAAATTTTCATACCTGCAATAATCTTACCCACAATACATAATCTAACTCCTCAAAATTTCAAAATTGGGCACAATTTATTTTAAAGTACGGGATTAAATTATGTATGGCCGATTGACAAGTGTTATGATTAACTAACCAATATCAATATAATACTCCATATAGAAAGACTAATAATCCACTAAGCTGAGACATTGAAATTTTACTTGATTTATTTTTAGATGAATCGCATAAATTTGGAATAGAAGCATCGACCATAACAAATCATGTGCTGAGATGAAAACATAGATATAAATGTGATGTGAAACGGTGAAAATGGAAAATTACAAAAGGTCAAGAAGAGAGGAAATGTACAGTTTGGTTCTACACGGCAGAAAGTGCAGAGCAAGAGGGATTACTTGTGAATAGTGACAGTGGGCAGAGAGGCAGGTGACTGAGCCACTGAGGGATAGTTGTTCGGATGGACCCAAAGAGTAGAAGCTGAGACACTGACACTAAGGTTTGGTCCATGTATTCTATTCCTTCTTATCCTTCGGTTCTACAACCCTACGCTCTGAAAGGAAAGTAGAAGCATTTGCAATTACGTCTTCAATAATTCAATTCAATTAAGCAATCTCTATACTATGCTCGGTAAGATCAGTAATCCGTTGAGGCATTAAAATCTCACTTGTATATTTACTGAACAAATTAAAACTCGAATCGTTCTGGAAGTGTTCTTTTTTTTTTTTTTTTCATTTTTTTATTTGTCTTCCTATTTCAGTAAAATTACTAGTGAAAGTGAAAGAGTTAGAAGCCTGAAGAAGACTCGAGTGATCAGTTAATCTGTAGAAATACAAGAGATGTGTAAGCAGTGATATTGCAGAGCACAGAGAGACTGCAGAGATATTGCTCTCGCTCATGAACAGTGGCAGTGGGGCAGAAATACAGGGTAGTGAGAGAGATTTTCAGATGAAAGAAAAAAAGAGTAAAAGCTGAGACACTGACAACGGAATTTGATCCTCGTATCCTATTCGTTCTTATCATATGGGCATATCACATGTTACCTTGAATCATTTCTATTTTCTTCACACTTTGCCCGTCTCATTAACAATAATATATACAATAATAATTTATAATTAATAAATTATTTTTAAAATCATATAATGCGTTAATGTATCAAAGAGGTCTAATGACCCTGCGGAAAAAAACCCCATGCACCCTTTTGTATAAGATTTGCTTTACAATACTACAGAAAGAGAACTTTCCTCAAATTAACCATTCAAATTTCAAATATGATTATTGTAGTACCGTCCAGTGAAAGTTGTTGAACAAAAAAGCAGGGTCCTGACAAGACACTGCATCTTCATGGCCAATTAAAGCGAGGAAAAAGGGCAGAAAAGGGGAAGAGTGAGCGACCAGGTGGAAACTGGAAATGGCTTTCTCTTGTTTTTGTAGCATATGATCCTATAGAGCTGACAGTGCATATTACTCCCTGGGAAAAGAGAGAAAATTGAATCAGATATAAAAAAACTCAATGATAACCATTGGTGTGCGACTATAAACCAACGAGAACAACATAGTGAAACAGTTATTAACCAGCAAAAAGCATTCCATTCATAACAAGACAACGGTACGAGATCAAAACGAAAATAAATAAGCTGAAGAACCACGATTCTTCTTTTAGTATCAAAGCAACACAAGCAGAAGATCATTTAATTTGTCCTACAAGCCTATGAATTAGCATGCAGGCAAGCAATGTCCATGCGACAAGTAATATCCATCTGTAATCTATTAAAGCAATAGTTAAGAACAAACTGAACTAACAGGAGGTGACAAGGCATTCAATCTCTGGAATCCCTTGCTGTTATGATCCAGAAGACTTGTTATCTTGTAAGAATCACTATGTTTAATAGTTAGATGGACTAGCTGTTCAGGTGGTCTTTGGCAGTATCATTACCATAATCCCCAGTTAATGATGCATTGCAAAGTGAAAGCCTAACCCACAAATATTAAAAGATAGTTACTAAGTACCATTAAAATAAACAGTACTTTGTCATGAAAAAGAATAAAAAAAAACATTAGAAGTCAAGTTATAACTAACAGAAAATTAAACAACCATTTCTAAATCAAAAGCCCTAGCTTTAGTCTACGAGAAGATAAATCCTAATACCTCAAGCACTGAAATGACAGGTGGCATAGTACAGGTCATGACTTAACGACATTGAATTTACTTTCGGCGTTAATAATCTCCAGGCAACAGTTAGCAAGCTGCTGTGTCATAAGCAGTGGTAAAAGAAGTATTGTTTTCTATCACTGACTTTGGAAAGAGAGAGGGTACAGCAGATAACAGAGCCTGGTTAGTCATATGGTCATGCCATTCAAGGAAGATTATGATTCAGGACAATGTACAACATGCCATCTCAAGTTAAACAGAAAGAAAAATGCCGAAGCTGCCATGAGTTGAATTTGACAGCCAAGAAAGGCAATGCATTAGTTACAGTGGGAAGCCCAAGTACATGCCTCAACAAATATCAGTAATGAGTTCACAAAAAGCCAGCCTTAAAGAGGGCAGAGGCCCTCATGTAAGCATGCATGCGTTATCTATTATACTAACAAAGTACTGTGTCAAGATATTTTTTAATAGCACGAATACAACAATAAAAGGCAGGAAATGGTATCCCCCCCAATGAGATATCTATATTTGATGTTAGGGTCAAGGCAATGGCAAATGCAAGGCTCAAGATTGCCATAACCCATAGAGAAAACGTATCATAATCCATAATGAAGCATATCATAATCCATATATAAAACTTATTGAAATCCGTCGTTTGTACACATTACTATAACCAATATTTGAGTCAGCAATCTCCTCAAAGTATTTATTTTAACTTCTTTGAAATAAAAACAGCGACTTTCCAGGATACCGTAGCAAAAGTGAGGTCAAAATTCAAAATAAGAAGGCCACGAGGTAAGTACTACTATTTTATGCTTAACCATATACCTAATGTTTCATGACTGGCCAAATGACATTTCAAATTACAAGCATACACCCAGCAATCTTGCTGTTGCAATTAGACAAACAGTCACCACGCATGTAAGACAATTAAAGACAGAACTAACGGTCTAATGTAATTCTGGAAACAGATGATAAGATGGACCATGTGTGCCCGCTAGAAGTGTTTTGGAAGATTTTCATTTCATGTCAATTTCACTTTTCTTTTCCCTAATGATAAATTTAAGCAAACTGCTTAATAACCGTATTTCATTCCATCAAAATATGCCTGAACAAAGTACTTCTGCAAAGTCACTGATTTGGGAAAAAAATTGCAAAAGTCGTTTAACACATCAAGTCAATAACTAAAATTTCCAGAATTATAATTCATGCCAAAGTACACCAAATTGAACCAAACATTGAACCCGATACTTACTCATAAAGAAGGAAAAGATACATACCATTTAATGAGCCACCCAAACAAAAAATGCTGCATGATGGGAACTTTCTCCAATACTTCAGCTTTATACATCTTAAGCAATCCACTATTCACCTTGTTCCAATTGGGCACTCCGCTGATATCGTCCAACAATGGAGAATGCTCCGCAAATAACCCCTTTTTCACCTTCTTTATAAAAGCAATGCAAGAAAGATACATATACTCACTAGAAAAATTTTCCAAAATGTCCTCATTATGAATTGACTTAGGCTTCATATACTTATGATCAATCAACTGCGACGATCCAAATATAAAAGGCAAGAAATGATAATCATCAAGCCCCCATACACCATGTGAGCCTGCAGGCTCCAAAGAGTAAACTAATTGCAATTTCCTCATTAGCTCAAGGTACTTTACAAAAACCCTAGCCACCACGGCTTGATAATCCTCTTCCTCAATAACTCCCATCCTTGCCAGACAATATAACCAAGCTGCAAAATTAGTCTCGTGGCCAGTACCGTAATCAATCCGACTCGAATTTCCAAAACTGTCAGTGAAATAAGGAATTATCTCGATTGTTGCAGATTTAAAATGGTCAGGCAAAAACTGAAGCATTAATGAATCGCTATTTTCCACCAAATGGCTATGCCATGCTCTGTAAGAGATATTACCGTAGCGAGCGGCTTGTTGAACCGGAGGAATTTCGTCAACCCAGTGAATTAGGGTTTCGAGAACGGAGGTTATAGTCTTTACAGTATGTGATTCATGGCAAGGATCGGAAATTTTGTGGCCACGGATGGACTCGGAGAGAGATACAACGAAGCCGAGGAAGTTCTTACCAGAATCGGATGCTTGAAAATGGCGAATGTCGTCGGGAGACTGGATTTTCTTAGAAGGTGATTGGAAGTTGTAAGGAGGGGAAATGGTCGGGACTTTCTGAGATTGAGGAACTGGAGCGAGGATTATCGCTTGGGAGTTGTTCGGAGGAAGATTAATAGCCGGAGCTCGGATTGGGCGGTAGGTAGGAGGAGGAGACATTTCGGGCCAAGATTGAAGAGGTGGAGGGTATGCAGTTGGGCCGCCGCATTTTACGCAAGTGCTGGTGGTGCATGGTGGTGAAGAGGCTGTAGGAGAATTTGGAGAGGAGTCTTGGTGCTGGTGGTGACGGTGCCCTTGTGGCTCTTCCATATCGGTTGTATTGCCGCGGAAGAAAGCAGTGGAGGAAAAAGGAAGAGAGGATTGGAAGGTTGACGAACTAGCTTCCACTTTCTACTTCGAGAAATAGAGAAAACGATGAGGCCGATAATTCGTTTCTAGTTTTTACACTATATGTTGATGTTTTTGGGCTTGCGAATTGGGCTAGCGTAAAACCTTAATAGTTTGAAAATTAGCCCAATAGAGTATAGCTTGAAAATTGAAAATGATAGATCTGGGTTAATTAAATGTAAATCCAGCCCTTGGTTGGTCTCAGGCCTCTAGAATATTTCCAATTGCCGTTGTACATTTCCTTTTTTTGTTTTTTTTTTTTTTTTTTTAAGTATGCTTAGGCGAGCTTTGTGCCTTCTACTATTTTGTCCCCTCACTTTTAGATTTTATACCATCTTACAAACCATTTCTATTTGTTTGTGCCACATACATGGTGAAACTAGGCATTAAGCAGGGTAATCTAAGCGACCTTACAACATTTTACAATATCACTCAACAATAGTTGACCATCAACGTATACCCACTCGACCATATCTACATGCAATGTTACATAAATACAAAATTATTCCACTAGTTTGTTCCAACATTTTTACATTTATTTTATTCACACGAGGGTTTTGCACGTAGATGTTTCCGGGTCCCACATTGCAGGTAGCAAATACTTACGCCCATTCATACCATTTGCGTTGTAGCTAGCTCCTGTCGTTTTGTCCACCAAAACCTCTCCTGGAAACCCCGGGTACGCTCCTTTCCCAAAAATACCCGTGCACGCAGTCACTGCCTCTAGAGGAGCGTCAGCACTCCCCTGAAAGTACCCGTTTTTAAACGGATTCGTCACCGTTCCCGCGAAAACCGTTGCCAGGTTAATGATCATGCCGTCAATTCCAACATCACCGTTAGGAGACACCAGAGGAGGACTCTGTGGTCCGTAAATAGGCTGGTGAAAAGGCCACGCGCACTGACCAGGGCACTGAGTCACTGAATTACCAACCCAAGCGTAGGCGAACTTAGCCTTCTCGCGCTGACCCGAACCATGAGTACCGCAACGACTCATGCAAAACCCATCAACCGCCACATCAGCAGAGGTAAAAACAACAGTAATTGGACCGGCTTTGGAGGCCAAAGCTGCGAGGTAGGACGTTTTGAGTGATTTTCCAAGAGAATAATTTTCATTGAAGACCTGATTCCCTAAATTGACATTGCAGGGACCTCCTCTGTATTTGGCAGTAGTTTCCCACCAGGAAGATACTGAAGGAGAAGGAGTCCCATCGGAATTGAGAGACTTGAAAAAGTCAACGATTATAGACCGTTGGATAGGGGAGAACTTCCCATACCAGACGAGATTAACAGTAACGTTGCCTTTAAGAAGTGGACCATTATGGTACTTAAGCAATAGAGGCTGTTGTTGAACAAGAGCTACGAGCTTTCTTGTTGTGGCAAAGGTAGGTTCAAGAAACAAGAATAGTAAAAGAAGTGAAGCAAAAATGGTGATATGGTTAAGGGAAAAAGCCATCATGATAGAATAGAAGAGGGAGCTGACTAAAGAACTCTATTGTTTGTGAGTTTAATGTTTCGAAATCGAGAAGTGAAGAGAATTGGGTGTTCATGAAGGGTATTTATAGTAGTTTATGCTATGTATATATGGTGTTTATGGTTATGGATACAGCTGGAAGAGGAAGTGATAAAGATGAAAGTATAAAATGTAGTATTAAAGTATTGGCCGTGAGTTCGCGACGCGTGGGGTTGACTTGATGAGTGTCAAAGACGCACGGTGAATGACTTAAACTGAAGGAAGATGTAACCATTAGTAGGGGTAGGCAATGACCAGTTCAATACTATATATTATATATATATTTGAATAAACAGAAATGGATTGGATCCTCTCGCAAACTTTACCTGCAATATAAGAAATATATTTTTGTTTTGCTCGTAATTTCAATTAAGAGAGATATATTTTCGGCTTGCTCATTCAATTTAAAACTAATGGAACTCTCCAAGTATTTTTTTTCTTTTTTATACTTGAATAAAGTATTCAAATCTATATCTATTTAAACGGTCTACAAATCTGACTAATCTCCATTTGCTTTTGAAAATAATTTTAAAATATATATTATTACCCTGTTTTGCTAAAGTTAGCCGACCTCACAATGTCAACCTGAAAAAAACGAATCAAAATTAAATTTGTTAGGTTTGCGATGGAAGCAGTAACCAATTAATAGTGTGGGGAAACTAATTAATAGAAAAAGAAAGTCATAAGGATCAGAACAGTAATGCACAATGACTTTCGTGCGTATGTGCAATAGTTGTAAGGACCCCTTTGCCTTATCCTATAACGTAAACATTTTTTACCTTTTCAGAGATCAAACCTTTGTAATGAAAAGAAGAGAGATTGTTATATATAATAATCTTCCTTAAGATACACTCAGCGCATCGTTTTAAATTAAATTAACATAAAGAATGCCCACATTTTAATCCACTTTGGCCAAAGTGCATTATATTATAAACTTTGAGGGCACTTAATTTTTGGCTTTTCGTATTAATAATTATTTATTTATATATAAAGCTTAATTCTGTAATAATTTAATCTATCTTAATTGCCAAATATTCCTTAATTATACCCACTTCTTTCTTTTTTAAATTTTGTTGGGTATAAATTATTATTATTATATAATATTACTCGAATTTATGCTCTAATTGACAAGCACATTATTATATAATGTTGCTTTTTCTCAGATGGTGGAAACGTAATATGCTTGGGTAATGTCAGTTCAAACAAACAAATTAACATTAGATCAGTTCAACTCTTCAACAACTAAAGAGTATTTCCGAATCATTGTATCAATACTTAACTATACACCCATTTTATGTTTCAATTAATTAGTACAGTACATCGTAAATTCGATTAATTCGGTTCGTTTTTTGGAAATAAAGAAATTTATCTAAAAAAAATTTGCATTGCGGAAGATCCAACTTATAATCTAAATTGTAGTAATCAATATCGTAAATGTTTTTAGTATTGATATACCCTCATTTGAGCTTAATTATTACCTTATTAAGAAAAATTGTTGTAAATTCCATTTTGGAAGGACAAACATTGTATTTGGAGTGCATGGTCGGAAAGCTAATGGGTGGACGGTGCATTGTTTGCTTCTGTAATAAAAAATAGGTGAAGAAGTTCTGTAAGTAAGTGGAAATGGATTTTGAAGAACCTCACCTTTCGATGCAGAAGCGGACTTGGCGTGAACGTTGTATATATGTAATTGGTGGGTTTGGTCAAATGGTAGCGTATGGTTGAAATTCACAGTCCCTACGGATTAATTGTGTAGCGGTCCGTGGACAGTGTTGAGTGGGTTGGCAGGAAATGTACTCCTAAGGGCCTACCATTTGGGAATAATTTCCAGCAAGAAAAGGAATTAATGTTGGTACAGCAATCACAGTATATACACACACTAATATTCCTGCAATTATGATTACAGTTTGGAACTTATTAGGCACATTAATTACATAAAATATATATCATAAATTTCTAAAATTGTTATTAAATTGGCAATCTCTTATATCATGCACAGATCATTTGATCACTATATATGTTAATTTTTTTTTTCTTATTTTAAATGTTCACCTTTATCTTTTTTTTAAAATGTCTAGACTGTCCACACTGCATGTCTTGGCTTGAGTCTTCAAAAATTGCACAAGCCTTTCTCAAAGGAGAATTGGCACCAATTTGGCAAAGCACACATACTTTAAAAATAAAATAAAAAAAAATAAAAATTAGAAACATGTGGAAAAGTAAAGGTTAAACAGATTCAATTTCAAATGAAATGCTGAATCTTTATTATTCAATAGTACTACAAATGAATGGATGAATTATATTTTAAAAAAAAAAAAAAAATCAAAGAATTAATCTCTCCATGACATGTATAACTCTACTACCTATTTATTTTATACAAAATCAGGTGATCCCTTTGTTTTATACCAGAGTTGAACAAGCTGAAGTTGAAGGGTCAAACAAAGCAGGAACCAGATATTTCCTTCCATTAACACCATGTGCATTATAGCTAGCACCACTCGTAGCATCCACCAACAGAACCCCAGCATAACCAGGATAGGCTCCCTTGCCATACACACCTGGACAAGCAGATGCAGCCTCCAGAGGAGCCTCTTTTGGTCCTTGGAAATAGCCATTTCCGAAAGGATTGGTCACAGTCCCAGCCAAAAGGCTAGCCAAATTTATGACCATACCATCAAGACCCACATCGTTATTTGGTGCAACAAGCGGTGGAGTCTGTGGTCCATAAATCGGCTGATGGAATGGCCAAGCGCATTGACCTGGGCATTGAATTTCAGAATTCCCGATCCAAATGTAAGCAAATTTGGATCTTTTACCATTGATGTTTTGAGCTCCCACGGCAGACCCATGTGTACCACACCTACTGGAACAAAACCCATCAACTGCAACATCAGAAGCTGTCAACACGACATTGATAGCATTGCTTTGGCTGCCCTTCGATGCTAATTCGACAATTTGCTTATTAGAAAGCGATTTTCCTGATGAATAGCTTTCATCTAAAACTTGTGTACCCAAAGAGAGAACAAGAGAAGAAGTTTTCTTAGACTTTATGAGATTATAGTACTTCTCAGTACCTTTCCACCATGTGGCAACAGAAGATTGGGAATTTACGGTGGTTTGAGTTGAAGAAAGAGAGGTAATAAAATCAGACACAATAGCACGTTGAGCATGCTTGAATTTTCCGTACCAAATCAAGTTAATAGAAATTTTTCCAGCAAGAAGAGGGCCATTGTGGTACTGAAACGACAATGTTTGTTGGGTTTGATCCGACTCAGCAAGCATTCTTGCTCCTGAGCTGAAATGAATGAGAAAAACAAATAAAGCAAGCTTGAAGAGAAGAGAAGAAGCCATGACAGATTTGTTTGTTTATGAGAGGAAGTGAAAGAGGTTTGGAATGAAGAGAAGAGTAAGAGAGATGGTTATAAATAGGCATGAGATTTAGGCAGGAAATTACCTGGAAAAGGTTGGAAAGACAGACATTAACAAGTGGAGAGTGGACACTGAGATGCCAGTTCAACAAACGCGGTGTTTGTTTGGGTACCAACAGAGGAAGTGTGCGGCTAATAGCATTGGTTTTTAGGCGAATCTAATGTCAAACAAGTTAAGATTACAGTGGTTGGACAACTAAGAGGAATAAATAAATAAAATGAAGTAATACGACGTGCTAATAACTACGTCAGAGCAAAACGACAAATGTTTGTGTCATTTGGTCAGAGTGTTGGGGCACACTTGAGGAATTGCAACGCTAACCCAACCTCCTCTTAGGAAGGTTTATTTAGCTGTATCATATAATACTATTTGCGGCTTTTTATTTGTTTTTATTATTTTGGGTTTAACCTAAGGTGCATGTATTATTTTTTTATTTATTCAGAAAATAAAACTTTTGAAATTTTTGCTAATAAAAAAAAAAAAAAACGTAATACTTCTCTTTCTTTGTTTAATATATTCATCAATGTACTTAAAACTTAATTTCAGTGCTTAGATTTATTATTATTAGGTTGGGTTTTTAGTAATTGAATGTCATATTATATACGATTTTGGATAAGTTACTTTTTTCTAGTATCCTTTATTATAATAAAATAAATCAATTTTGCTGATAAAAAAAATATATTATACATTAACTTAGAAGTTCTAAATTTTACATTTTATTTAGCAAAAATAGAAATAATTACTCATATAATATGGTTAGGAGGCTTTATACGTTTACTTAAGTATATGGTGGATTTTATTTATGCATCTATTTATTTCTTGATTATTTTTTATGAAATCTAAGTGCATATATATATGGTTAACTGTTATTTTCATTTTTCATTGATTTAAAAAAACAAATCTTTTGAATTTTTGTTTAAAAATAAATAAATCTTTTTGAAAATTTTGTTAAATTAATTTTATAAATATTCAATAAACTATTAAGTGTCATTGAGTCAAATTTATTAACCATATTTTCGTCAATAATGTACAAATTAACAATTAAAATAATTAAAAGACTAGAATTTCAGTTCGTAAATCTGAACATTAATCAAAATTTAATCAATGAAAAATCTGAATAAAAAAATGACAAAAATCTTTATATATTTATATATGTATAACACAACTGTGCATAGAACTTTACATATCACTGCATATAACAAATAGATGCAATAAATAAAGAATGAAAGAATATCTTTGAAATAATCTTTTATAATCCTACAAGCAAATAATCGTGTCTGCGCGTGTAGAGATCGTTGTTGCTTAAACCAAAGTGGAACAAGCAGAGGTTGAAGGGTCAAACAAAGCAGGAAGCAGATATTTCCTGCCATTGACACCATGTGCATTATAGCTAGCACCAGTTACTGAGTCCACCAATAGATCCCCAGCATAACCAGGATAGGC